>PVJL010005050.1:88093-115978 GCA_004026885.1 Lyroderma lyra
TGAGGTGGTATCTCATTGTGGTTTTGATTTGCATTTCCCTGATAGCTAATGAGGATGAGCATTTTTTCATATGTCTGCTGGCCATTTGTATTTCCTCATGGGAGAAGTGTCTGTTTAGTTCTTCTGCCCACTTTTTAATTGGGTTGTTTGTTTTTTTGTTGTTAAGTCTTATTAGTTCTTTATATATTTTAGATATTAGCTCCTTATCACAAGCATTCTTTGTGAATATTTCTTCCCATTCGGTCGATTGTCTCTTTGCCTTGTTGATAGTTTCTTCTGCAGAAGCTTTTCAGTTTGATATAGTCCCATTCATTTATTTTTGCTTTTACTTCCCTTGCCTTTGAGGTCAGGTTCATGAAATCTTCTTTGAGCCTGAGGTCTATACATTTAGTAACAATGTTTCCTTCTATGCAGTTCATTGTTTCCGGTCCTATGTGGAGATCTTTAATCCGTTTTGAGTTAATTTAGTATATGGGGACAGTTCGCAGTTCAGATTCACTCTTTTGCATGTGGTTTTCCAATTTTTCCAGTGCCATTTACTGAAGAGGCTTTTCCCTCCATTGTACACTTTTCTCTCCTTTGAGATGAGCCCTTTAAAAGATGAGTTTTCTCCAGGGAGCTGGAGGAGAAGTCAGAGAGATGTGCCCCCTCTGGCCTGGAAGAAGCAAACAGCTATGGTGTGACCGGGCAAGAAGCTGAGAGAGGCCTTTGGGAGGAGACACTGACTTGTGGCTGATGGCCAGCAACAAACTGAATGCTACAGAGTGAGTGAGCTTGGAAGGGCACCCTGAGCTCCAAATGAGAGCAATACACAGCCAGGCCCACACCTCGATTCCAGCCTCCTGAGCAGAGAATGCGGATGTGCTCAGCTGGACTGCTCACCTGCAGCACTGTGAGCGAGGCTACTCAGTGGGTGTTGTTTTAGGCCACTAAATTTGTGGTGACTTGTTATGCAGCAACAGAAAATTAATAAAGGGGCGTATTTTTTAGACATGAAAGAATAAATTAAAAACTAATGAAAATGGTCATTTACAGGGTGAAGGAAGAAACAAAAGATAGAACTGAACTAATTGGAACATAACCTTGCTTTGTAGATTTTACTTTAAAATCATGCAAATGTTTTACATAATTATAAATCAATATTAAAATAAAAATAAAAATAACTATTAAGTTATGGCTTAACACTACACAGAAATTACTGTAAATGACTTGAGATTTTAATAATTTAACTGTACATTCCTAGTGAGATATACCCTACAGGCAGAAAGTATCACAAATACAAGGCTGTCCAGAAAAAATTCAACCATAAATGTCTTTATTTTTCATACTACATGGCTGTATACTTTCTAGATGGCCCTTTTTTTTTTCTTTTAATCTCAGGGATACTAAGCACAATTTGTTTTAGGAGTTGAATTAATTATATAATTTTATTTTCATAGATGAGCTACAATTATAGAACTTTAATTTTTTCTTTATATGCACTACTTTCTTGAAATGCAGAATGGAGGAAACTTCCTACTTGTAAACTATATACATATGTCTATTTCTGTAGGAACCCATTTACTAAATTAGGAGCTGTGATTTTAATCACTAATTTAAGTTTTTATATAAAAGGTAAGAATGTGTATAGCAAGCCAATATTAAAACATTAGGACTGCCTTACATTGGTACTTTTTATTTCAGCAAACATTCAATTCTTTTTTAGTAATTATATTGTGAAGAATTATATACCATATTATTAATTATATTATTACTACTATTAATATTATTGATAATGTTATTCAAAAGCTACTCTATATAGTAGGATAAAACAAATATTTAATTGCATTATGTCATTAGGAGTCAAGATTTCCAGCATAAGAGAAGAGAGAGAGATATATAAAATTAAAGAAATTAAGTAAATACCCTTTCATGTTAAATTTGAATTGGGACTATTAGAATAACTAAATAATGCTCTTCTTTAAAAACTTTTTATTTTTTGCTTCTGTCCACTGAAAAATACTAAAACTTATGTTAACCAGGAGCAAGCAGCACCCCTGACTTCCAGATGAGCTTCGACACAAGAAACAACCAGAACTCCTTGGAGAAAGGCTGCCTCCAAGCCTGAGGCACAAGATGTCTGCAACTAGAACATCCTGTCCTACCAGAAAGCAAGGAAGCCAGTACAGACGGTGCAGTCAGGTCAGAACGACGCAGATGCCAGGGGGTTCCCTGGTGGCCTAGTGGCTGGGCTTCTGCGCTCTCAACACCACGGCCTGGGTTCGATTCCCAGCCAGGGAGCTACCGTCCTCAAAAAAACCAACAAAAACAAAACAAGAAAGATGCAGATACCAACCTAAAGGGGTTTCCTTTGACTCAAAACGTGACTGTTGGACCATGAAAAAGAATAATAAATTAAAAAATAATAACTACAAAGGGTTGAAACACATTTAGTATATTTAAATCCATGACTACGTAATAATACTAATACAAGAAAAGAAGCAAAAATGACAGCTCATTACTTACCTTTGGGTGATGCTCAGAAGCCAATACTTGTTTCTGAAAACTTGTAAGTAAAAGAGAAGAATCGTGCATTTATTCTGCCTTTGTGTTACAGACTGTTGTTCAGAGTGATCACATAGTCGATGATGGAAATTTCTTTTTTTAATAGAAGAATTTCTGTTTAATGTCCAGACTAGAGGAGAAATGATAAAATATTACCATGTGCAACCGTTGGTGAAAGAATGGATGAAGGCAGTAATTGTCCATGGTTGCTAAATGAGCAGGTGACTGTGGAATGGCTAGGTCAGGATGACAGCAACCCCCACTGGTTAATCTTAAATTCATCAAAGAGCCACACTGTGTTTTCTCGTAGGCACAGTGGGAAGCCACAACGACAGCACATTCTTGCCGAAGAAATCAAGCCTAAAACTGTTCAAACTTCTAGATATAACTACAGTGTACAGACAGTACATGGTTCTAAAGGACTACGTCAGTGACACAGTGGTAGTAGGCAGGATAATGACCCTCAAAGATGTCCACTCCCCTGTGATGTCCCTTGAAACTTACATGGCAACAAAGAATTTGTAGATGTGATTAAAGTGGTGAGCTTTGAGTCCTTAAAAGGAAAGACAATTTCTCAGGGTGGGCAGAGAGAGACGCCACCGTGGGAATTGAACAATGAAGGGAAGGGAGGATAAACACCCACCTTTTCAATCCCCTGGAAGTCACTTCAGTGGGGCCGGGAGCTTGCAACAATGTGGGGAGCTGCAAGAACCACGGCTTCTCTCTTGTTTGCGTCCACTTTTGTGAATCAGGAGTAACAACTGGCCCTTTCCGTACCCAGCGCAGCCGTGGCCCGTGGTCCCAGGAACATCCGAGGCGTGTCGCGGCTCCAAAGCACTGGATGCTGGATAACCTGGCCAGCGTGTTTGCTCTGCGACCACCTACTGGCCCTCACAGGCTGAGGACATGGCTCCCTCTCTCATCTTCCTAAGGAGGGACTGAAGTATGCCCTAGCAGGAGGTGAAGCAAAGGCGATCTGCATGCAGCGCTTTATTAAGATTGAAGGCAAGGTCCGAACTGATGTAACGCACCCTGCTGGTGTCATCAGCATCGACAAAACCGGGGAGAACTGCCATCTGACCTGCGACACCCAGGGTCGCTTTGCGGTTCATCGCATTACACCTGAAGCGGCCAAGCACAGGTTGTGCAAAGTGAGAAAGACCTTTGTGGGCGCAAAAGGAACCCCTCACCTGGTGACCATGATGCTCGCACCATCCGCTACCCTGCCCCCCTCATCAAGGTGAACGACACCATTCAGATTGATTTGGAGACTGGCAAAATTACTGATTTCATCAAGTTTGACACTGCTAACCTGTGCATGGTGACCGGAGGTGCCAACCTGGGAAGAATTGGTGTGATCACCAACGGAGGGACACACCCTGATGCTTTCAATATGGTTCACGTGAAAGACGCCAACGGCAACAGCTTTGCCACCCGGCTCTCGAACAGTTTTGTCATTGGCAAAGGCAACAAGCCATGGATTTCTCTTCCCCATGGAAGAGGCATCCATCTCACCGTTGCTGAGGAGAGAGACAAGAGACTGGCAGCCAGACAGAGGGGTGGGTGACATGATCTCTAGGTGATGTGATTGACAGAACAGCCGTGGATGAAAGGATCACTCAATTAAAGCTATAACAGCACAAAACAAAGTAACAACTAGCTATGAGAGCGCAGATCCCCAGCGTGGGAGTACCAGGTCCTTTTGGCCCACCGTGGCATCCACTAACGGCATGTGAGCTGCTCCAGGAGCATTGATGGGTAGCTACTACCGTGCTAAGAGTCGCAATTGACCAAAATTAACTGCAATTTCTCATCCAAGCCTTCCTCTGAAGATTGCAAGCTTTCAGTAGACTCCAGCCTTCCAAACTAGTTAAATCAAAAGATTCTGTAACTGCAATTGTCTAAGTGAGGAGACACTTTCCTTGTGCTTCCTACTCTGCCATCTTCCCAGAATCCATGTTTGGTTCCTTTTTATTTTTTTTAATTTTTATTAATTTTTTTGGAGGGATAGTTCCCTGTTTTATTTGTTTGTTTGTTTGTTTGTTTGTTTTTTTGGGGGGGGTAGTTCCCTGAGGTTACTTTTCATAGTTTCTATGTAATTGTTTTGTTTTAGAGGAGAGTGCGAATGCAGTCCCCCCCACCCCCAAATGATGCAGTTGGGTTTCCCACATTTGGGGAAATCACAGGGGTCAGCACATCCGGAGTGCAATGGATGAGCCTCGCCCTGGGAAAACCACCTTCGTGATCATGGTTTCTCCCCTGCTGGGTAAGTATCTATGTAATGGCTGACATTCTCATTTTGTTCATGCGTCGTTTACCTGGTTTTGTTTACCTTTCTATGTTCTTTTGTAGTGCATTGAACTTCATCAGATGACTTTCAAATTCTTTGTGAGGCAATTCATAAATCAATTCTTTAGAATCCGTTTCTAGAGATTTAGTTAGTTCCTTTGATAGGGCCATGTCTCCCTGTTTCTTCATGTCTTCTTCTTCTTCTTCTCTTTCTGGTCTTTACAGACTGGCTTCGTACAGGAAAAAAAATTTGTTGGCATAGTTAGAGATTCTAGGAACCTGTTGAACATTTTCTGGGGATGTGTCTTCTCTGGGCTTCTATGGTAATCTCCCAGTCAGAGATTTGCTGCTTTCTTTTTTAGGAGCTCACGTCTCGCTCTCTCTGGTGTCTGCCTGTGGTACTGGAAGTTCTCCGAAGCTGCAGAAGCTTCTAAGCTCCACAGAAGCTCTTCTGTTCTCCACAGTCACCCAGGTAGCCAAAGTATGCTGGTTCTGGCAGTGTTCCGAGTCAGGAGAGACAGAAACCGGTCCCTCTGAAAAACGTGAATTTGAACACATATTCCTCTCTTGTATTTCCTTCCTGTGGGAGAAGTTGCATGCTGGGTGCTTTCTCCCTATCGTATCAAGTTGTGCTATTTGGCGGAAGGGCTATTGGGATTGAGATTAAACAGCTTTCCTACCTATTTCAATGCAGATATTTTCGTCTTTGCAGTTGTCTCATGAAATGTGACTTCTGAAGTAATGTCTGGAGTTCTTATAAAGGCTTTTGGGACCGCATATTGTGGTTCAGTTGGTATCAGTTGGGGAGAAGACGTCTGGGTCTTCTGATTCTTCCATCTTCCTGACTTAACTCTGTGTGGTAACTTCTTAGGATGGCAATAGAAGTGAATATGGACATCAAAAGGATGCAGTGGGCAGAACCACACTGTGAGGAACTAAAGGACAAATGACACCTACTAAGGAATCCTATCCACAGAAGTCCAGATCCTCCCCTCACTCCCCTCACTGTGGACAGAGGAATAGCCAGTCAACAAACAACACACAGTGTTGGCCACCATGCTAGCAGTCTTGGTCTCTGAATTCTGGCGATGGCACTTCTGTTGGGGAGGTACAATGTCCCCGTTGTTACAGCTGATGGGTAACAGACAGGTATCCTGATGAGAGGGAGGAAGGGGAGGCGCTGTGAGAGGGTAGATTTGAACTGGCCATTGAGGAACACCAACAAGTGTGCATGTATGTGAGAGGAACATTCTAGGTTGGGATAGGGGAGTAGGAAGTGCTTTTTTAAACGTGTGTAGTAAAATACAAGTAGCATAAATGTTACCATTTTAACCATTTTTAAGTGTGTAGTTCAGTGGCACAAAGGAGGGAATGTTTTCTCAGCAAGAAGTAATTGTATTTTGGGAAGGGTAATCTGGTGGTGTCTTTTTCAATGGCTAAAGGACTGAAATACATTTAGAGAAAAAAAATTGAAGAGCTACTTAAGAGGTTATAAATCTATGAACAGTTGAGCACTGCTTGCCGTATTGACTAAGAAAATAATCATTTGATTTGAGTAATCTGCGAAATAGGGAGAGCAAGTTTTATTATTGCTACTTCCCTGATAAGGAAACTGAGGGCCTGATTAAGTGATCTGCTCTAACTACACAACATAAAGTGGCAGAGCTAGGACAGAAGCCATGTCTTCACATTCTTACCCAGGCCTCTTTGCACCACCCCATTGAAGGATGGCCTGCTGATGCTTTATTGGTGTATGTATTATACAAAATTATCTCCCAGGGAAGACACACAGCTGGCTAGCAGCAAGTGACAGCAGTGATTGAACTCCAGGCCACTCGATCTGAATATTCTGCCTTAGTGTTACTGAACAGAAATTGGGGGTCCCACTGCCTGTGCCCATATGCAAATTCAAAGGCAGATGTTTTGGTGAAAAAGAAAAGGAGCTGCTTTCTCCTGATCCAAGAGAGCGAGGGAGAGCAAGTTGCCGCCCTCCTTCCTTTTAAATTCCCCACCCAGGCTTTTGTGCACACTGGAAGGGTTCAGTTTTCCTGCCAATCCTTGTGTTAGGCTGGCTGATTGGCACCCACTCTGCCACTGTGCTCCAGAGGGGAGTGGGAGGGTCTTTTCCTCCATCAATCACATTCTCACCTGTGGCATATACCTTTGTGCCTCAAGGGCCAGCTGAGGGGCATGGGGGGTGAGATCTGTCACATGCCTCAGCCATTTTGTTTACAGTCACCCCAGGCACCTTCCTTTTATCGGCTCCTCCTTTCCTGCCAGTAACACCAGGATATCACCACTTTTATTATAGCAGACAAAGAGAACATGGTTTAACAGGGGTGTCCAATATTTTGGCTTCCCTGAGCCACATTGGAAGAAGATGAATTGCCTTGGAACGCACATAAAATACACAATGATAACGGATGACATTAAAAAAGGTCCATGCATACTTTTTGTGATGTTCTAAGAAAATTTACAAATTTGGTTGGGGCACATTCAAAGCTGCATGTGGCCCACGGACCACAGGTAGGGCAAGCTTGGTTTAACATGTTAAGAAAAGGGATATGAATTCACATTTATATGAATTTAATTTGTGGGAAGGCACCGTCCTTTCAGTCCTCTCATCCACAGTGAGAGGCCACACTCATAGTACTCATGGCCAGTGGCAAGCAGGGGCCCTGAAATCAGAACATTACTATTGGCATGTGGTGCAAGAAGAAATGACACAGAGTGAGCTGCCTGCTGGCTAAAGTGCACCTATCCAGAAAAAAAAATACCAAGAATAGGTCCCAGAAGCCCAGGAGGTGTGCGGCTGTACTGTGGAAACAGAGGACAATCCTAAGTCTGGTTATGAGCTACTCGGATCCCTTTGCACAAGCCATGAAGCCAGGAATGTACACAACCTGGCTGCAGGGCCAGATTCTCTCCTCTCTAGGGAGCCCTCACCACTGGCAGTGTGGCTTGGCCTGCCTGGCCTGCCTGGCTTTAAAAAGGGGCTGAGTCCATGTAGCCCAGGCTTCTCCCCAGGACAGGACCCCCTACCCTGCCTCTGACAAAGAGTCTCCAGCCTTTGGCCAAATACTCTCAGCAATAAGTGACCCCTCTGGGAAGGCAAACATTCTTGTTTTTAGATAATAGTTACTGTTATCAGTTTCCTTATCTCCTCCTCCTCTTCCTTTTATCCTCTAGATAGTGAGCTCTATCATGTGCCCTGCAGTATGGGAAGGTCCATGACACTGCATCCCACAGAAGGAGGCACCAGGGAGGGCCTGTGGGTGGAGGCCTAATGGCTCCTTCAGTCAGGCTTCATCTCCTGTGTTGTGGTTAATACAGAGGGTCCAAAAGATATATATACACATTTTAAGAAAGGAAAAAAAAACTGTATTAAATTGTAATATTCAATGTATACTGATAACAAAAGATGAATACAAGTCATGTTTGAGTTCTGCAATTACAAGAGGTGCTCAATGTAGTTATCATCAATGTCCAGACACGTCTGATTACAGCAAACTACTGCTTGAGCAACGTTGACCAAAGTGTCCACTTGAGTCATTGCATATGCCATTTCAATTTCTTTCCGAAGTACCGCCAGTGTAGCCATTTTTCTATGGTACACCACATCCTTTAAGGTCCCCTATAGGTAGAAGTCAAGGAGTGATAAGTCATGAGAACATGGGGGAAATTCAAACGACATTCTTGAATTTCAAATACCACTTCAAAATGGTCTTGTGCTCCTCAAACGACAACTGTGTTTCCGCCATTTTCTTCAACTGTCCTGCCTGTCCCGTGGTGCTACTAGCATTCATTTGATTGACGCCATCTTTTGAGTGACATCATACTACACATTGCTACTGTAATTCAACTTTGGAAAGTAATACATAGATAACATCGCTTAAAATGTGTATACATTTTTTTGGCACCCACAGTATTTACTCTAGGATGAAATTTGGGATTTCATCCCAGTGTTGCCACTAACTGGCTGTAGTATCTCATGCAAGTCACTATTACTTCTTTACAACTCCTTTCCTCTGTTGTAAAATTAGAGTCTTAGACTAGATTTGATTTGTTTATTCAGCATATTTGGGATAATTTCCCATAGATCTGGCTGTTTGTTGAATGCTGACAGAGCAAAGGTGAGCAAGGGCCATTTTGGTGGGGGAGACCAAGCCACATGCAAGTGATTATGAGGTAGAATTGTTACTGGAGAATGGGTCCTTCTCAGCATGGTGTCCAGGTTCTCGGTTGTCGCGTCCAGCACCACATGAGTGGTAGGAACGCGAGAAGGGTGGTGCAAAGTGATGAAAGACAGTAGATAAAATACATTATAAGCAGGACCAAGGGACTGCAGCCTCGAGGACTGAAAGAGCTCTGAATTAAGCTAACACACAGCTTTTATTAGTGGGCATACAAGGAAGTGAAACTGATTTTTTTCCCCAAGGTCTGTGAGTTACATGTCTCAAAACTACTTTTCCCAAAAGTCCCCATTGTGCTCCAGCATTTACTGTGCCTTCACACACCAGTGCTTAACCCCAGGGGATGGGGTCGTTGTGATTACAAAAACATCCATTATGGGGGAATGGTCGAGATTGTTCCATGGGATCTCAGCCTGAGCTGTGTGTAGGAAGCAAGGCAGCCAGGGGGCAAGGGATTAACCTCAGAGAGGGTAAGGGGCTGTACCTCACCTCTTTAGAGCCCCAGCTCTCTCCTGATGGCCCCTATGCTACTGTGCCTGTCTTAGGTTTTTCCTTCCTTGAGGAATCTTACCCATCATCCTCCAGGACCATACAGGGTGATGTGAGGTGTGCGAGTGAGGGAGGGTACTCCTGAGAGAGGGTCAGTTCTTCTCCTAGATATTCCATGTCCTCGTGGCCTCCATGTTTAGCGTCTGCCTTAGGATGTCATGGGGAATGCATGAGGGGACAGACAGGTCGGCACCTGTAAGGCAACACTTGGTATCTCAAGCAAAGAATTGAACGAGACACACACCAAAATGTAGAAGTGCTTATTGAAAGGAAAATAAGGTGAAACAAAGAGATAGTTTACTAAAAGGGAAAGTACACTCCAAAGAGGTAGGAGTGAGCCTGAGAGAGAGAGAGAGTGTGCTCAAGGGCTTCAAATGGCAAAGGAAAAGTACACTCTAAAGAGGTAGGAGTGGGCTTGAGAAGGAAAATTGCTCAAGAGCCCTGATTAACGAGGTTTTGGTAGTTTTATGTTCTTTAGTTGTAAGGGCTTATGTCTATCTGGGTGTGGGGCATTTTGATTGACATTTTTGATCTACCGGGGGTCCATTACATCACCTTTTCTAACTGTGCATGTTCTTTCTCAGAGTTCAGTCTGTTATAATGATATTAATGCACTTCCAGGCATATGTATGATATTACAATGATGGTATATTGAGGCCCAAGTGAGATGAAGGTCATTGTAACACTCACTGCACAGGTGTTAGGCCTAAACTGGTGGGCTTCTTGGCCCCATAACTTCCTTATATGTGCCTGGAACTTCCTCCTGTGGCTGCCTACCCTGGGGCAGGGATTACTAGGGAAAGGGTGGTATCAGGGTGGTGACTACTCTAGCAGGGCAAGTCCATGGGAGGGGTCCTGAGATGCCCCCTATTCTGTCTGCCTTCCTCACTTTTCTCTTGAGAGACATGGTCCTCACAGATCTGTATGGGAAGTTGAGGGGCTGAAGGTCTCATCTTCTGTATCTGTTTCCTGCTGAACGTGGTGGTTGACCCTACTGATTGGGGATCCACAAAGCTCTCACCCTATCTGATATAAAAGGGGAAGGGGGGGGTCTTCTGATCCCCCTGGGAGATCGTGTTGACTTCTTCAGTTGGGATGGGCTGGAAGCCTTGCGGGGATAACAATTGTATCCGGATAGCCTCTAGATGAGGAGAAATTAATTCAGTTAATCGTTTTAAAGGCATTGGCCCAGGAAGCAGGCCCCAAAGCCCCTGTCACTGGGTGGTTACTTGATGGACATGAATTACAAGTTTCAGGGTAATTGGTTTATGGTAGGATGTAGGGGCATTCTTATGATTCAGGCTAGGGAGTCTCTTTATGTTCAAGGTTAGAAGCCAGGGAAAATTGATCAAGAAGATGATTAGGACTATGGACTAGGAAAGAGGTGGAACTGAAAGCTGAAGAGTCTGTAGTGGGCGGGGTGGGGGTGCGCTCCTTTGGCCTATATCAGAATGAGGTAAAGTCCAGTAGAGGTTGGCCTGGTGGGGCAGTGGACCTAACAGTCCCCTCCGGGTGAGGGTGGCCTAGTCAGGGGAAGCAAAGGGGGGCACATCAGCTGCTAGCTGGCGTGGGGCACTGCAGGGGTGGGTTGTGGGGGTGGTTAGGCCTGCAGCATGGGAAACACCAATAGCTCTGTGGATGGAATTGGCAGCTTGCAGGGCCTCACTGCATTAAAGAGTGAGGTCTTCATGCCTGTGGGAACCAAGGACCAGTTTTCAGAAGGCCAGTGGCAAAATCAGACTCACCCCAGGAAAAGTAGGTATTGTGGGAGGCCAGACACAGATGCAGTAGACAGAAGAGTGGGAGGGAAAGACACCAGAGCCAAAGGAACAGAAGATAAGATTGACAGCAGTGCCTTGCTGAGAGCCACTAGGGGAAAGGAGTCACTTTGGGCGTGGCCCAGGAATAAAGACAGAAAATTTAGTAACGGCTCCTCCCACCTTCATGTACCCTCAGACTATAGATGACTTGAAGTCATCTGGGAGCCCCCTCACACCCTCTGGCCAAATACCCCAAGACCAATTTGTTATTTTAACCAAAAGAAAACCAAATTATAATCTTGCATTAATGTAATATTTGGTGGTGAAAAAATTGTATGTTTTTATTTTTCTTGTGAACAAATCCATTAAGTATGAACAAATTTTGCCAAAATTTTAATACATTTTATTGCCTTTTAAAACACATTTCTTTTCAGACTCATTATTTACAGATGTTTGGAATCAAGGAAGAGAACGCTTATTTTATCAAACCTTCAGTAACTTTCTATTTTCATTCAAGTGTATTTTTCACAACCTTCTTTCCCATTCTGTAGTAAACAAAGACTTGAGACAAAACAAATTTTTTTCCCTTGATAAACAAAAGCACATCCCATTTAATGTCCTGTCCTATTTCTTCACCACTGTTGCTCCTAGTGTTATTTCAATCACCAATGTTAACTTTCCATGGGAACCAAGTCATTAATTTCGATTTCACAGACAGAATTGGGAGATGGGTGACTGAGAGGTCCCTGCCATCATACAAGCATTTTAGCAGACAGTTTTGAGAGTGGGGGCTTCTGGAAGCAAGTGCTGAGCCAGAGCTCTCAGCAGATGATTTTTAGGTTCCAACACTTGGGAAGGAGAAGGAGAAAACAGGACTGGGGAGAAGAGGAGTCAATGCAGTTCACCTGAAGCCTTGGCCAGCCCAGCGGTCATCTCCAGGACCAGAGTTGACAGAGAGAGGGGTCCTGCATTGGCTGATTGGTGGGGGCCAGGATCCCCTACCTCACTCAGTTGCTGGGTGACAGGTGGCACATGTCAGATGAGGTGGCTCTCTGCTGCTGAGGAGGAGCCAGGTAGCATCTCTTTCTTGGAAAGGGCACTGGGCTGTGCACCCCCATGTCTACAACAGCCAGTAAAGCTCACAAAAATAGAAAAGGACCCCTATGGCACACATACTGAAGTGGCAAAAATGGATGCATTTGTTAACATAGCCCAAAGGTATGGCCACTCTATAACATATACAAATAAGAAACCTATTTAAAGATGATCCTTTATTTTACTCAACTTATTATTAATTATTAGTCTTAAAGTTAATTAAGAACCTTGGAAATTATATGTAAAAGAACATACCCCATAACATAATTACTGTTGGTATAAAAAAGTTTGTTAAATTTGTAATTCAATTTAGTTGAACATAATTTTGTGTTTTTCTAAAACTTCTTCTGGAAGCAGTATTATCTTATTTGATCAGAAAATCCAAATGAGAAGTTTAGGAAGTTTAAATGATCTAATCTATTTATGACAGAGCAAACTCAAATCTTATAAAAGATAAAATGTATGTTGGTATTATGCTCCACATAGAAAAAAATCAAGAAAAAAGGCATATTAGCTATTTTTAAACCTAACTTATCCTGGTGTGATTTGTTTAATCACTTTATATTAACTTAATTTCTTATAGAAAAATGCTATAAGTGGTAGATGATTTGGGGAGGAAGATTTTCTCTTCAAAGCTTAGCCCATTTAAAGCATCAGAAATGCATTTTTTATATTTTCTGGAAATTTTGGGACTATTAAATTTATATAAACTCTCATTAGCCTCTATTAATATACTCTTTATATAAGAAAATATTTCAAGCTGACACCACGAGAAGTTGAGGCTTTTCTCAGTTGGAAACACCAGTGCAGAGTTCCTGCAGTTTTCATACCACAGCCTTAGCCACAGGTGGAATCAACACAGAAATAGAATTCAGTGCTCTAGCTCTTAAAAACCTATTCCCCTTCCTGGGGGACTCAACTTATCCTTTTGATAGAGGTGAGCTCACGAACAAACAGAAAGAAGATGAACAATCCAGGGTTTTTGTCATCTCTCACCTGGTGGAGAATGAACTCTCACTCCCCACTAGAGAGGGCTCTCTCAGTAGGGTTCACTCTGGGATCAAGCTTCAGTGTTTCTGTAGCCGTAGAGTCATGCTCAGGAATGGAGCTCTGGGGCTCCGTTGAGTGAGTCTGACAGGCATCTAGATGTGGCCTTCAAAATTGCCCAACTAATTCACAAAAAGATGAAAACACAAGTTTCATACAAACAGAATGATGTGTGTCCCAGATTTATTGAACCTGTTAACAAGGGCACCAGGAGGGAGGTGAAGCTAAGTCCCCATGCTATGCTTTTGAAATATCTTTCTGGGGGGCTGGGCTGCATTCAACAGTTTACAGAGCAGAAAGGCCTGCTGACTGTCTCTACAAGGCAGCAGAACATTACAGAACAACTCTGGCCACAACTCTCTATGGGGCTTGCTGAAGCATCTGACTGAAAGTGAGAAATTAAAGGATTCCATGTGCTGAGACAGCAGATGACAGACCAGTTGGCTGTGATCATAGTTCTCTAAACTCATGAGCTTCCCAAGGGTCTTTATTCTGATGTGGATGCAAAGCTACTGGTGCCCTTGGGTACCATCTACTTCATGGAGACTGAGGCCACCTTTCCATGGAAGCTGAGATCGGTGTGGCCCTTAGAAAGCTGGATTGTTCTTATAAATTATTCTCCTTTTTCCTGGGTTAGGAGGAATGTGTCAACAAAAGCCTCTGTAGATAAAGTTGAATTTATTAATTTTTCCCCAATGTGCCAACTTCTTACTTTGTACGATGACTTTTCTCCTTTTTCTTCTTGCTTAGTTCCCCTCTGCCCCCTTTCCCCCAACTCCACAGATCAGATTATATAGCGTTTTATGTTTTATAGGTATTTTGGCTCAAATGGTCTTTATTTGGTTCATAAAATTTCTCTGCAAAACCAGAGCACTTTACTGTGACATTTTAAAAATGAAGAAACAGAAGCTCAGGGAGGCTGAATAAATGATATACTAAAACTTCCAATTGTTTATAAATGTTATAGACTGAGATTTATTTTCAGATTTAGATAATTTGTTATCTGTCCCTGAGGGTGTAGGGTTTATTTAAATGTGAAGAGTTTGGAGTAGGAGCTGCTCCAGGGGCCTTGGGTTCATGGTCAAAAGTGTAGGACCACTCTGGGTGGCCATCTGGGCTCTCCTGGGTCAAAGGGCACTACAGAGAGCCTGTGTATTGGACTCCTCTTACCCCTCCACACTGGCATGCCTTCTACCCTCCTGGTCCAGCTTCCATTCTGTTCTCACATCAGGCCTATTCCCCAGAGAAGTTTGAGACACTTGATAATATCAAGACATGAAGGTAAAAGGACTCTCAGACAAAAAAAGAGTCCAGAAACTTTTTATAAAGAGGGGATATAATTGTTCCAGGCACCTGGTATAGATCATTATGACTTTTTGGAGGGGAGTGGAAAAAATGTATCTTTGTTTTGACAGCTTTATATTAAAGATATAATTGATATATAATTTAACTGCACATATTTAAAGTATACAATTTTATGAGTTTTGACATGTGAATACTTCATGAAACCATCACCACAATCAATGTAGTGAACACATCCATAAGCCACAATTAATTCATAGACATTATTTTCTGACAGCTCTTCAGGAAATACAGAAAAGGGAATGATTTTCTGGGAATAAGAAATGCCTGAGCAAGGTGCATGGAATGTGAAACACTAAAAATATTAGCCACCAGGGAAATGCAACTCAAAGTCACAATGACATACTACTTCATACCCACTAAGATGGCTATGAAAATCATAAATGTTGGTGAAGATGTGAAGAAATTAGAACCCTCATACACTGCTAAAGGGAATGTAAAATATTGTAACCACTTTGAAAAACAGTCTGGCAGTTTCTCAAAAACTTAAACATGGAGTTACCATATGCCCAGCAACTCTACTCCTAGATATATGTTCAAGAAAAATGAAAATATGTCCACATAAAAGCTTATATGCAGGTGATTATAATAGCATTATTCTTAGTAGCCCCAAAGTGGAAACATCAAATGTCTATTAACTCATGAATGGATAAATAAAATATGGTATATCCATATAGTGGAAAATTATTCAGCAATAAAAAGAAATAAAGTACCAATATATGCTATTATACAATGTGGATGAACCTTAAAAGAAGGTAAAAGAAGTAAAAGAAACCAGATGCAAAAGACCCCATGTCGTATGATTCCATTTATGTGTTTTGTTCAGAATAGGCAAATCCAAACAGACAGAAAGTAAATTTGTGGTTGCCCAAGGCTGGGGGAGGGTGATAGCTAAAGGATAGGGAATTTCTTTTGGGGCTGATGAAAATGTTCAAAAAAATGATGTGGGAATGGTGTCCCAATTCTGTGAATTTTGTACACTCTAAATGAGTGAATTGTAAAGTATGTGAATTACATCTCAATAAAGCTGTTATTTAAAAAAGAGATGATAATGCCAACCAGTTTCCATTGGTCGTGGCCTTGGATAACAGGCACTATTGTTTCTGAGTGAAGAACTAAGATTTGGAACACCTCCAAACAACTCTACAATTTTCAGCCGACGCTGACTGGTTGTCCCACAGATTTCAGCCCATTCTGACACTATCCACCTGGAGATAGCATTAGATCCCCCAGGTTAAGGACCCGGTCCCACAGGAGTACTCTCCCTTCAGATGCCAGTCGTAAGTCCAGGTTGTCTGACCAACTGGCTATAAATCAGAGGTTCCCACAGCTTCCTCCTCAGTTCAATTAATTTGCTAGAGCACATCAGAGAACTCAGAGAAACACCAATGTTTACCAGTTTATTATAAAGGATACAGGTGAACAGCCACATGAAGAGGTACATAGGGTCTAGAAGGTTCCTGAGGGCAGTCGACTCTCCCTGTGATACTGAAGTGCACTACCCTCCTAGCATGTGTACTAAGCCAAAAGCTCATCAAATCTCCTTGTTCAAGAGCTTTTATAGAACTAATCTTTAGGCCACTCCCCTTCCTGGAAGTTATTGTTATTATCATTATCAAATAGTTTCTTAATATACATGTTAGCTGGTTAGGTAAATGGATGAAAGTGAGACCCTAGTGGTAATGGGGGCTTGCTGTGGGTAGGAGATAAATTTGATATTTAATTTGGGGCTCAGTGTGCAGTCCCAGCAGCCCAAATAGGAGACGACGGGCAGCAGGAAGTTGGATGAGTAGGTTAGGAGCTCAGGAAAAAGGCTGTGGTGGGAGGTGTGGGCTACAGAGCTATTGTGAGGGTGAAGCAGTGTGAACCCTGGGAGGGGCTGAGGTGGCCAAGTAACGTTAGATGAAAAGAGGACATGGGATTTGGGGAGAGCCTCTGTTTTCAGAGGTGCCTAAGAAGATGGTTCAGAGAAGCAAGTCAGTGGCCAGGTGGGTTCTCCAGAAGGCAGACTATAAGTGGGGTTGATGTGAGGGAGCTTAAGGGAGCAGGACCAGGCAGAGGAAAAGCTGCAACACCATGCAGCTCCAGGAGCCTCAGCCGTCTTGTGCAGAGAGCTCTGTGGTTTGGATGGCCCTCAGAGCTGTCCTGGGCATGGTGGGCTGGAGGAGAGCAAACTTTCATACTGCCAAATCAGCAAATCACAGATGAGGCCATCCTGGAAGGAGGGAGGACCAGGGCCAAGGCCAAAGTGATCCTGAGTGGCCGGTGGCTGAAGGCCGCCTTTCAGTTGCACTTCCAGCAGCATTCGCTCCTGAGGCTGGCTCTCTGGGTGCTCACCACAGAGTCACACCCTGGGAGTAGGATTAGAGAGCTGGGCATTCTGGAGGAAGGGCCATGGCAGTGAGAAATAGACAAATGGAGTGGCACACAGCCATAGGATCGGGGACCAGAAAGTCAGCAGTGAGGCCGGAGAGGTGGAAGGAAATTGGATTTTAGTAAATGAGATGAGGGTGGAAATAGAACTGGGAATGACTTATAGTGTAGAATCAAATGGCCCAAGGAGATGCTGGACAACGAAGTAATGAGTGATGACGAGAAAGGTTTGTTAGGACTCAAGCATGTGGCTGCACTTCCCCTCTCATTAGGGCTGAGATTTTTGTCCTAAGACATTGTCCTGTAGCCAGAAGATGCAACGAGGCCGGCCCTTCATGGCACTGCAATTTGTTCCTTCAGGTTAGGCACCCTGGCCTGGATGTTGGTCAGTGTCCCGCATCCGAAGCCTGCCTCACCACTGACTGTGCGTGCCGTGGGGCACTTCTGGCTCTCTCCATTGGCCGCAATTTCCTTATCTGTAAAGTGGGGGTTGATAATAATGGTGTAACCAGTCTCATAGAGATACTATACAGTCAGCTGAGATAATGTAAGTAAAGCTTAAGGAATTGTGCTTGGCCATTGAGCATATTTAGTGACTACAAACCTTGGAGACATTGTGGGTTGTGTTTCAGACCACTTAGATAAAGTGAGTATCAAAACAAAGTGAGTAACACAATTTTTTTGGTTTCCTAGTTTATGTAAGTTATGGTTGCACTATACTGTAGTCTATTATGTGTGCAATAGCGTTATGTCTAAGAGAACAATGTACGCACCTTAATTAGAAAATACTTTATTGCTAAAAAAATGCTAACCATCATCTGGGCCTTCAGTGAGTTCTGGTCTTTTCCCTGGAGGAGGTCTTGCCTCGATGTTGATGAGAACACAATGTCTGCAAAGTGCAATGAAGTGAACCGCAATAAATCAAGATCTGTTTGTGTTTGCTATTGGTATCACTGTGGTTTTAGGTGGACTTGTTGGCATAAAGTTCCCTTAGAATTAAGCGGTTCCATTTTCACGTCACAAACAGCAATTCCTCCCTTTCCTAGGCAGCGAGGGCTGCTAAGGACACAGGAAGAACTGAGGGAGAGTCAGTAGAGCTAAAGGCTCTGGAGTCCACCCTAACCTATAATGCACAAACAAAAGCAACAGAAAGTAGAAGTGAGTCAGCTGGAGAAGCAATGCCAGCTCTTGCCTGGGACTCAGGGTGGCCACTTATGCTGCCCTCTAAGACCTGGTGTGTGTTTGGTCATCACAGAAACATGAGGACAAGCCCCCAACCATTGAGGGCTATGGCCACTCTGTACTTGCCATGTACAGAGAGGCCACCAACTGTGGGCCAACAGCTGACCAGTGGCAGATTGTGCGCTCAGTTGTCCCTTTTATATGTTTAATATAACAACCATTCAGGTGAGTCCAAGTCTTTATGAGAAGTCAGTGCCTTCCATCCCATCAGCCCAGGACCACAGGATGATGGGAGGGGAAGAAAGGCTGGGAAGAGCTGGAAGAGTGGCTGCACCAGCAGTTCTGGGGGCACCAATCGGCGGTGGAGAGTGTCCCTCTTCAAAGCCAGTTGGTAAGCTTGTATGTCCACAGAGATTTACAGTGGAGAGAGCCTTCCCCTGCAGGAGGCCCCTGTCTCCTGCGGTACTCAGGAGTCCCACACCTGCCCTGACCTCCTGCACAGGCTTTGTCACACTGATTTGCAATTCACCCAGTCCCTTGTGTGCTTCTGCCTCTACAGAGCAGCTCCTCCAGGGCAGAGCCATTTATATCTGTATGTTTTTGTTTCCACATGGCATGGCATAGGTGGGTGGTTAATAAATTCTGTGGAATGAATGGGTGGAGGCCTGACTGGCCCTCTTACAGGCCAGGAAATGGAAGCCTGCAGACCAGGGAGATGCAGCTTGGGTAGGAAACATGCAGCTGACCCTCAGGCCCCAGATCCAACCCCTGAACAAGTTCGTCTTGGTGGCCTACCTTAAGTTTAGAACTCCCCTGCATACACAATCATATAACCCACCCAACTACTCTCTAGCCATCTCTGAGGAAATCTTGGCAAACAATCAAAGGCCTCTGCCCGAGTCCTTAGGGTTTTCTTTGGGACTTGCCATAGCTCAATAAACAAATTTTCGGCTCTCTTACGTTCCCAGCACTGTTGTAGTTGGCTCAGGAAGCAAAGAATGACAAGATCAACCTCTGTCCTCTAAACTCAAAATCCAGGGAAGGTATAACACGATACACCTTACATTCCCATGGTGCTTTCGTTTCAAAGAACACATTCCCAGAAACCTTTTCACTCTATAAGTGTTCCTAGGAGATCACTCAGTCCTACCTTCCTCTGTACTAAGGAGGAACCGAAAGCTGAGAGGTGGACTGGCTTCAAGGTCAGACAGCGAAGGAGGCCCAGAAGTCACTTTCACTTTCTGTCTGCACTGCTCTGTTCTCCACAATCCATTCCAAAGGAAGGACAGGGTGCACCTGAAAATCTGGGTGCTTCAAAGATGAACAGAGACCCACTACCTGATCTAATTCACACACCTTCCCAAAGGCTCAACTTACACCCCAAGAAAGATCATGAGCCAGATAGACTCAGGCAGGGAAATAATCAGTTCAAAACTTCTGTACCCCTAACCCCCCTTTTTTTAAATCATAACTGTCACGCATGCCTGTGGGTTTCTTATGAAAAAATTTCACTGTAAACATCTTTTGCATATGTATTGATTAATACATTCCAGGCATTTTGCAGGGGGTTATGGCTCCTAAAAGGTTACTGTAGAAGAAACTGGAGTTAATAATTCTTACATGTGTTTTTAAACAAAAGCCTATGGCTATTATACAGGCAAAAAAGCTCATTAGAGAAAAGAAAAGAAAGAGATTTAATGATGAAGAGCAATACCATTTTCCAAGTCACATTGTGAGTTAAGAAAATTTCCTTTTCCGTAATGTTTCTATTCATAAAATACAAGAATAGTGATGAAATGCCAACTATAAATACCATGATGAAAAGTAGTAAAATAAGAGATTTATTTATACACATGCATGAAGTTTTGTGTTTTCTTCTTTATATTTATATTGCTTCAATAATTACTGCCTAACTTAAGGATATGAATCACATAAAACTTGGAACCTAATTACTAAATATTTTCTGCTCACTTCCTGTGTTTTTAGGAGAAATGTTGTGTTTTGTCACCAGGTGTCATGCTGAAGTTATCTCTGTCTCTCCCAAGTGGGGAAGAGACTGTTTCCACTGACCACTGTGATCCTCCTGTGCAAGGGCCCTGGTCCAGCGTCCAGCCAGGACCTAAGAAATGGTGCACGCCACTGAACAGGAGCTGGAAAAATGTTTTAGGATCGTTTCAGTCTCAAAACTAAATTTCACCATTCTTTTAGCTATCAGACATTTCCCATAAATCTGATGTTAATAGAATAGAATTCTAGGAATCTATTCTAGAGATACACAGGTAAAAATCTAAAATATCTCAGGCACACAGGTGTTCATTGTAATTATTATTTGTGATTGTGAAAAATGTCCATCACAGGTGCCCGGCTCAGTATAGCGGGGTCCACTCACACAGTCGAGAGGCTGGGCGGTGGGGGATGTAATGCACAACACAAAGGCAGCATTAGGATCCACAACAAAGTATTATAGAAAACCCTGAGAGGCTGAACCGTATACAAGATTTGTTCACTGAGGTAAGAAAGGTAGAGAAACATGAACATCTGCATATAAACTTGCTGGCATTTGTTAGCAGCAACGCCCAGAGGGTAACTGCGTGGAATGAAAGGGACGGAGTGCAGAGGCCGACCACGTAAAACTGAGGCTCCTCAGGATGGAATGTGCAATACAGTTTTGACTTTGGGGTCATGTAGATACCTTACATAATTTAAAAAAATCAAAACAATCCCTAAAAATTAAAAACAAACTTAAATGAATGAACCTCTTTGGTTGGTGATGAAGGAGGAGGCCCCACCATAAAGAGTTATCTGGTTCAGCTGATGATTCTGCTGACTCATTTTCCTGTCATAACCCTGCCCCCACTGCCTGGAGCTAGTGATGATTCTGCTGATTCGTTTCATCTGGAACAACCCACCAATGCATTAGGACCACTGATCGAAAGGCAACATGGTTGCGCCTTTAAGCCTGTTAAGTCCCATAAAAGGACGGGCCCAGAGGGCACTGCGGGGAGCTCGGTCATTTTAGGCTTTTGTCTGCCGCAGCTCCGCTGGCCAAATAAAGAACCCTTCCTCTTCTGTCTTTGGTGTGCCGGTGATTTTTTTCTCTCTGCTGGGCCTAGATTCCCGCAACATGTTTTGGGGCATTGGCTGGGAAGCAGGCCTACCTGCAGAGAGAGAGCAAGGTCGGAGTCACCTGGTGTTTTCCTCCGGAGCACCCACAGGGGGAGCCCCAGTTGGCCTGGGCAACGTGAACCACAGAGCACACCAGGGACGGCTGTGTGTGTCCTCTGTGTGTGGACCCTCAACAGGGTGCAAAGAGGACCCCCCCTCCCCCACCCATGGGTTCCTGAGGAGTCGAACACTGAAAGGAACAGACACCAGGGGACCAAGAGATGTCTGAAGATTGGTGGGACCGGCCTGAAGAAAACATGGCAGGGCCTGCTCCATCTGAGCAGAAGGGAGGGCCGATCCCCCTCCGGCACCTCCTGAGTACTGCTCAGGGCAGTTAGAGCGGAAAACCGAGGCTGCCCAGGACAGGAATTTGAAAATTTGGGTTGAAATTTGTTGAATGTGGATGCTTGGAGACTGACTTGGGTGGACACAGATGTGGATATTGATTGGTCTATTGTGGAGCAAAGAGTACGAAGGAAGCAATTGTGTGACCCCTCCTGATTTTCCCCTCCCTCTCTCCGCAAATCTCTTTGTGACATGACTCTTGTTTGTCAAGGGAAGGTCATGGGATGTGTGCAAGAGAAACCTTCTGCCTTGGCAACCGTGCTGAGAAATTTTAAGAAAGGATTTTCTAGAGATTATAAATTGGCTGTGACCCCAGGGAAATTGAGAACCTTGTGTGAATTAGAATGGCCTACGTTTGGGGAGGGATGGCCTTCAGAAGGACGCCTAGACCGAGAATTGTGGGAGATGACTGCGGGTTAGAAGTGTGCCTTTCCCCCCCCACCCCCACCAAAGACTGCGAGGAGGCGTGAAGAACATGAGTGAAGACAGTGAAATGTATTAATGAAAAACACAAGATGGCTATGTTTTTTAAGGCAAACAGGAGGTAACTTTAACCTTTGAGTGGTAAGGAGTTGGCTTTAATGTTTGGAAAGGTGAAAGCAAAGTCATCTGGGTTGTGAATGCTGGAGGTGGAGGTGTTTTATTTCTGGTCAACAGTAATTGGCACATGTAAGTGCTGAGGAGATTGCAGAGAGAGGGTCAGTAGTAATGTCTCTAACAGGGTGACAAGTGTCTAGTGGGTATGGGAAGAGATGATCAAGATTGGTGACAGATGTTTTCAATCACAGTAATAATTTCTAACTGAAAGGAAGTAATGTGGGTAAGGGTGAAGAAGGGGCCAAAGAAGGGTGTGGTATGCAGAAAGTGGGGGTTTGAGGAGGCAGGCTCTGATGTGATTCAAAGAGCAGGCCTGTAGGATCTTATTAAAGCTCCCCTCCTGAGTCAAAATCCAGAGCCTGCTTACTATTATCCTGCTGTCAGAATCTGTGTAGGGGACTATACTGTAGAAGACATAGCTTTATACATGGTAATCTTTTAGTATTTAATTAAATCTTGTATTATACCCATGATAACACTTATTCCAAATAATGCATTATCTCAGATGGTTTTGGCAAGAGTTAGTGTGTGATACTGGGTATGCAACATGAACTGTACTTATGGATAAATATCAGGTGAGAGGAAAAATACCAGGTGCACCTTTCACCCCTTTATTCCTGGCTTGATGCTTTTGCTTATATGCTGTTAAGTATGCTGGGCTCTGTTTTTCTGTTTTCCCACCCTATTGATGTCCAGTTGTGATTTCTTTTTGTTATAAATAGACATTCTTTCATTTTGTTCCAATATTGTATATTTAATTCAATTCCCTTGATATACAACAGTGTTCAGTAATTTTGGAAATAGCTTACTTAATAGCTTTTGCCACTATGAAATTCATTAAAAAATATTCAGATGTCAGCAATACATAGGGCACTATGTTGAATACTATAGGAGTTGCAAAGATGACTTAGATACAGATCTTTCTCCTGAAGATCTTTTGATTCTAGAAAGGGGAGGTGTAGACAATGGTAGAATGCTATGTGATTTTAAGAGGAAAAATGTGTTGTTCTCACCTGGGACTATTACTGATGGGGTTACATTGTGGTTAATTTTGTGTCATCTTGACTGCACTATGGCGCCCAGATATTTGGTCAGATATTCTGGATGTTTCTGTAGAGATTTTTTTTTTTTTTTGATCGCCTTCATGTTTAAATCTGTGGACTTTTGAGTAAAGCAGGTTGCCCTCCATGATGTGACTGGGCCTCACCCAATCAGTTAAAGCCCTTACACCTGGGCACGACCTCCTCAAGGATTCAAGAAGCATGAACCCTCTTTGGAGAGGACTTTGCCTGATATGTGTGTCAATTCCCAGCACAGGCCACCAGATGTGTCCTTCTTCAGTACGTGGATGAGCCACTGCTAGGCCAGGAGGCTCTCAAGGGATGTGTGAAAGGGACAGATACACTCCTACAATATTTGGAGGTTTGTGGGTATAAAGTCTCCAGGAATAAGGCCCAGATCTGCCAGCAGCAGGTGAAGTACCTGGGGTTCATTCTCTAGCAAGGAGAGAGAAGGCTGAGGGTAGAAAGAAAACAGGTTATTCAGCACATCCCGGTCCCAAAGACGAGAAGGCAGGTTAGAGAGCTCCTAGGAGCAGTGGGATTGTGCCACATGTGGATCCCAAACTGTGGTTCTGGCCAAACCGCTCTACGAGGACACAAATGGGGAAGAGAGGGAGCCGATAGAGTTGGGATCCAACCAGCGAGGGGCATTCACAAAGCTAGAAGAACTGCAAACAGCCCCAGCATTGGGTCCCCTGGTTTAGCCAAGCCCTTTGTGCTGTGTGTGTCAGGGAGGAACAGAACGGCGGTGGGGATCCTGGCCCAGAGTTTGGGGTTGTGGGTGGGGCTGGTTGCCTGCCTTTCCAAACAACTGTATGGAGTCTCCAGGGGATGGCCCCCATGCCTAAGAGCACTTGCAGTCACAGCCATGCTGGTGCAAGAGGCTGATGGGTTGACTCTGGGTCAGGACTTAGGGGTACAGGTGTCACATGTGATATTGGCTCGGATGAACAGCAAGGGGCATCACTGGCTGACGATTCCAAGGCCTGCTGTGTGAAAATCTGAGACTAACAATAGAGGTTGTGTGCTCCTTAGGCCCAGCCCCCCTACTCTCGGTGGGAGATGGGGAGCCTGAGCATGACTGTATGGAAGTCATGGAGGCAATGTATTCGAGCCGACCTGCTTAACTAGCCACTAGGGACCCAGATTTGGAGCTTTTCGTAGATGGAAACAGTTTTGTCAACTCCGGGGGAGAAAGACAGGGTATGCAGTGGTGACTCTGAGGTAACTGAAGCAAAGCCCCTGCCCTAAGGAACGTCCTCTCAGAGGACAGCGCCAGTAGCCCTGGCTCAGGCCCCGGAGATGAGCTAAGGAAGGAGTGTGGACGTCTTCACAGACTCACGATTTGCTTTTCTCACCCTCCATGTGCATGAGGCCATCTACAGAGAAAGGGGACTTTTGACAGCAGGAGGGAAGGATCTAAAATATCCAGGTGCGGAGTTCCCTGGTGGTGTAGTGGCTTAAGGCTTCGGTGCTGGCGCTGTCAGCGCTGCAGCCTGGGTTCGATTCCCGGTAAGGGAGCTACCCACATACCAAAAAGCGAAAAAAAAAAAAAAAATCCAGGTGAGATCTTGCAGCTCCTGGATGCTATATGGAAGACTAAGCAAGTGGCAATTATCCACTGCCGAGGGCATTAAAGGACAGGGACCACTGAAGCACAGGGAAGTGCAAAGGCAGACACCGAGGCAGAGGGCTGCCACCCTTCCATATCAGGCTGCCACCGTGATTCCGCTAATCCCATGGGCTCCACATTTGACTCCTGTGTATTGGGAGGGAGAAAAGGAATGGATGAAAGGAGAAGGAGCTAAAGAGGCCGGGGAAGGATGAAGGAAACTGCCAGATGGGAGGAGTGTAGTCCCCCATCTCCTGGGGCCAACAGTGGTCCTCGCAATGCACAGGGCCACCCACTTGGGGCAGGAAAAGACAGAAATTATTGGGATGGTTCTTTTACATTCCCCTTCTGTCGGCTCTTGCTGAAAAGGTCAGTCAACATAGTGTGACATGCAGTCAGCACAATGCAAGGCAGGGGCTGTCCCTGCCACCCGGGATCCAGTCCTATGGGGCAGCCCCCTTTGAAGATGTGCAGGTGAATGTTACTGAGATGCCCCAGTGTGGAGGGCACTGGTAGCCTCTAGTTTTGGTCTGTACGTACACAGAGTGGGTAGAGGCCTTCCCTACCAGAACTGAAAAGGCTTGAGAGGTAGTGAGAGTGTTACAGAGAGAAATCATTTTCTGGTTTGGATTGCCACTTTGGATTCGATTGAACAATGGACCAGCGTTTGTAGCCAAGGTGGTGCAAGAGACTGCCAAAGCTTCAAACATTACCTGGAAGCTCCATGCGCATATGGACCTCTGAGCTTGGCCAGGGTGGAGCTCATGTATAGAACCCTACAGGGATTAGTAAGCCCTGCCAGGAGACCAAACTGAAGTGGCTACAGGCCCTACCATTAGTCTTATTCAAGGTTAGGAGCTCCCTCTAAGAGGTCAGGATAGTCTCCCTATGAGACAATGTATAATAGGCCCCCTCCAATCCTCCACAATTTGCCGGGGACCTGTAGAGAGTTGGGAGAAACAGAGTTACACAGACACTTGGAAGTTGTAGGGAGAATAGCAGGAAAGATCTCCACTTGGGTGATAGAAAGGGCCCCTCTTAGTCTTTCTGTGCCTGTTCATCTTTTCTCTCCAGGACACCAGGTCTAGGCCAAAGATTGGAACTTGACCCCCCTCCCCCTGAAGTGGAAATGTCCTTACACTGTCATCCTGACCACGCCTGCTATAGCCTAAGTGCACGGAATGCCTGCCTGGATTCACCACAAGAAGACTACACCAACCCCTGCAGGGTGACACTGCAGAGATAGACGTGCCCTGCCCCAGCCACAGACTGGGAGCTGGCTGGACAATGCGTGGCTGAAACTTGAGGAAAACCATCATGGGATTCATCCTAATTAAACTTTGGACTCTGGGAAAAGGGGAGAAAGAATGCAATTTGTGTATGCATGTTACTAAGGTGGGACAAAGGGTAACAACCACTTTGATGAATGTGAAGGTACTCTCAAGGGGACTTGCACTTACAATGAAACTTAGTATGTGACCCAGGAAAAGATATGGTGAGACTCCAAAGTGAAAATCATATGGGGTCTCAAAGGGGGGAATGAAGGAAGAGGCCCTGCCATAGAGTTATCTGATTCAGCTGATGATTCTGCTGATTTGTTTCATCTGTAACAACCCACCAAGGCATTAGGACCACCAATCAAAAGGCAACATAGCTGCTCCTTAAGCCTGTAAATCCTATTAGAGGACAAGACCAGAGGGAGTTGGGGAGCTCGGCCATTTTAGGCTTTTGTCTGCTGAAGCTCTGCCGACCAAATAAGGAACCCTTCCTCTTCTACCTTTGATGTTTGGGTGATACTTTCTCTCTGCTGGGTCTAGATTCCTGCAACAGTGATATATCCACCCAATGAAAAGACCCATTTTAAGAGACTTGAGAACACAGTATTTACACTACATATTCTTATTGGAAAAATCTTCTAAACAGAGGAAGTGCTACAAAGAGGTCTTGATCCTCAATTTTGTTCAGTAGTCTTATTGCTCATAGTGATGTGGAATTGTTGTTTTGAAAATACACAATAAACAATTTTATATAGTATATAAAATATATAACAAATGTATATTTATGCACTTTACATGTTTATTAAATATGCACATATTTTTTTCTTTTTTAAATTCATTTTTATTGTTAGACTTATGGGGGTGACATCTGTTAGTAAGGATGACATAGGTTTCAGGCATACAATTCTACAGTGCATTGTCACCTTGTTGTATAGTAAGTTCACCACCTAATGTGACTTCTCTTTCCATCACCTTATATTTAGCTTCCCCCCCCCTCTCCCACCCCCTCCCCTTTCTCCCCTCCCTGACCCACTCATCCCCAAATAAACATTAAACTATTGATTGTGTCCATGGGTTATTTGTTTGTTCATTTCTTTTTTTCTTTGCTTTCAGTTTTATATTCCGCACATGAGTGAAGTCATACAGTTCTTTGTTTTTTCTGTCTGGCTTATTTCACTAAGCATGATGATCTCCAGGTCCATCCATGTTGTTGCAAATGGCAATATTTCATCTTTTCTTACAGCTGAGTAATATTCCATTGTGTATATGTACCACAGCTTCTTTATCCAGTCATCTGTCACCGGGCACTTTGGTTGTTTCCATGTGTTGGCCACTGTGAACAGCACTGTGATGAACATTGGGGTACATAAGTCTTTGGAGACAAAGGTTTTCAAGTTTTTTGGGTAGATCCCCAGAAGGGGGATTGCTGGGTCA
>PVJL010005051.1:0-115641 GCA_004026885.1 Lyroderma lyra
ATCCACGGAGCTGTCACCCTGTCTGATCTAAAAGGGGAAGGGGTCTCGAGATCTGCCATGTTGACTCCTTTGTCAAGATGGGCTGGAAGCCTTGTTGGGGTACGCTAGTATCCCGATGGTCTCTGGATAAAGATAAATTAATTCAGTTAATAGTTTTAAAAGCATTGGCCAAAGAAATAGTTCTCAAAGCTCCTGTCACTGGGTGGTTTTTTGTTTGTTTGTTTTTATTTTGTATGTGGGTAGTTCCCTGGCTGGGAATCGAACCCAGGCCGCAGCATTGACAGCACCAGTGCCAAAACCTTAGGTCACTACACCACCAGGGAACTCCATTGGGTGGCTTTGAGATGGAAAGTCCGTTGAGCCTGCGCCCTGTTGACTTCCGGCCTAGCTGGTCATTCAGGTGTTATCCCCTGTCCAGGTCCAGAAAGGCCTGGGCGGGGTCCCTGCCTGTAGTGACTGCAGTCAGCAAGCTGGAGACATGAGTTACACGTTTCGGAGTGGTTATCTGTGGGGGACAGTCTGTTGGCTGTAGGTGAGGAGCCAGAGCAAACTGATCGAGGAGGCGGTTAAGGCTTTGGACTAGGAAGAAGGTGAACCTGAGCTAAAGGACTGGGAAGAGGAGTCCATAGTGAGGTCGGGAGAGGGTTTGTTTGGCCCACATCACCAGCACCCCTGCTCCCTTAGAAGACAGAAAGGAACCTCCAGATCCAAGGGGCTCCCTGAACACACGTGTTTTCCTCCTGGCCTCCCAGAATCCCCTGGTGGAGGCAGTGAGTGACGTACGGAAGGAGACAGGCCCACAGTGTCTAGGCAAACAGGGGTTAAGTGACTAACAGATTTCCAGAAGACAAACACTAACGGGTAATACGGAGCATGACTACCATATTTCACTGTGTATAATGGGCACTTTTTTGGCCCAAATTTGTGAGGGAAAAATTAGTATGCACGTTATACATGGGCAGTACTAATTCCGTATCTCTATAAATGTTTTTAATTCTTTTATTTATGCTTGCGAGTGAAAGGTATAACTCTAGAAATCAATAATGATACCCATAAGCAAAATAATACCCTGGAATATGATCATCATATTTTTATTATAAAAAATTGTATACATAAAATTTCTTGTACCTTGTATCTGTTCTTATATTTTGTAATTATTTGTTATGTACAATTTCTTGTATCATAATGTTAAAAAATAAATGCTTTCCCAGCCAGGGAGCTACCCACATACGCCAAAAAAAAAAAAAAAAGCTAAAATTCCTTTATAATACAGAAAATAAGTACCTCAATATAAACAAATAAAAATTTGAATTAAAAAATTGAAACAACGGAGTTCCCTGGTGGTGCAGTGGCTTAAGGCTTCGGCACTGGCACTGTCAGTGCTGCAGCCTGGGTTCGATTCCCAGCCAGGGAGCTACCCATATACAAAAAAAAAAAAAATGGAAACAAAAGGTATTTTTTTCCCCTGAAAGTTTGGGCCAAAAACGTGAGTGTGCATTATACACAGGAGCATATTCTACCCGGCAAAATACAATAACTGAATATTCTCAATGCTGCAGAGGACACAGTTGTCACCTCCCCTAGAAAACCTCCAAGTTCAGAGTCTGATAAAGAGCACCTGCTGCTCAGTACCTGGTCCAGGAGGAAGGGGGAGCGCTTGTCTGGGGACAGGCCCTGGGGGTTCCTGCTGTGACCAACGGTGCTCTACAGCAGTATCTCCCAAACCCCACTATCCTTTAGAGAGCTCTGCCACATCCCAGTCCCCAAGCCACACCCCAGGTCAATTAAATCAGAATAGGTGGGAATGGAACCCAGGATTCAGGATTTCTAAATGGAGTGGGGACACCTTCCCCTGACACCAGTGATGTTCATTAAGCAGCCAAGGTTGGGCTCCACTGGTCTAGAGACTTTCTTCTCAGGCATTGGGGAGGGGTGTCAATCAGCCTGTTTCCTACCTGCCTCCCATAAGAACTGGCCAATCAGAGGGGCTCCCTGGACACGCCCCCTGACATGAAAGGATGGTTCACCTCTCCCACTAGTCACATCCCGGCCTCCACCCTCCCTGCCTGTCCTCCTACAGGTCCTAGAGCAATAGTTCCCAACCTTTTTCCATCTGTGTACCCCTTTTAAACCCATTTCTATAAGTGGTACCCGTCATTTTAAAAAACAGCCGTTTTTAAATACTGATGCTTTTGTTCAGTGCTTCTCTTAATGTAAAGTAGTGGGAATGAGGTTATAAGTCAGGAAAGAGAAATGACTACACTAAAAGTACAAACCACAGATTTAATTTTACAGTCTCCAATACACAGTTAAATATTGATGATGATGATCAAGTATTTAAACATTAAGTTAAAATACTTAAAGAATCATGATTAAAGACAACACACTTAGTTTTACTCAGTCAGTAACAAAACTGATCAAACAGTATGGCTACAGATGTATTTATGTTGGGGGAAGTTCTAGAAACATCCCAAATGGGTTGTTCTGAAACTGTGTGCAATGACTGGTAGAAGAGCAGTTTGGGGGAGGGTTCATGGCCACACCCTCACCCATCATCAGTCACTGATGTGATCTCATTTTGAAGTGTCTCCGTTCACGGTGATTCAAACTTAGCATGTATTGTTCCATAACTAAGGTTTTGCTTTTTTTTTTTTTTTTTTCTCCATGACTGATGATTTTTCGTGTACCCCTGAGTGGCCCAGCATGTACCCCGAGGGTATGCATACCACTACTTAGGAACCAATGTTAGTGTGACCTTCCTAAGGATTAATGCGAACTGTGTCATACACCAGCCCTCCTCCCTGCAGGCCTAGAACGGGCCATGGACACTCATCCAAAAGGTCCCCATGCTTTTCTTGCTAAGCACATTTCCTCCCCCAGTCCTACCCTGCAGTCCACACTGAGGACAGAGGCTCCTCTCCATCTCCTTCTGTCCCCTTCCCCAAGTCCCCACATGCAGTGCCTAACCGGGCGACCTGTGCAGAATAGATGCTCACACACAGGGCCCGCGGAGCTGAACCGAACTTAACCGGATTCCGTGTCCCTGGGCTGCAGAGGAAAGGAAATGTAATTTGTCCTAGCCCGGATACTCCGGCCACAGATGGCATTGATCTGAGGGAAAAATAGCTTGAAAACTCAGCGTTTTTCTCAACCTACTTCTGTTATTTTTGGCTGTTATTCATGTTTTACTTTCAATACTTCTTAGAATTGAGGTGTAATTGAAGTGCATTCTGTTAGTTTCAGGTGTATGACATGCTTCACTATTTGTATATATTGTGAAATGATCACCATACTTAGTTAACATCCATCCCCATACGTAGTTACAGAATTTTTGCGTGCGATAAGCACTTTTAAGAGTTACTCTCTTAGCAACTTTCAGATATGCAGTACAGTGTTAACGGTAATGACCGGCTGTGCGAGGATATTACCGGACTTACTGGTACCTTTTGACGCCCTTCACCCATTCTGCCTGCCTCTGGCAGCCACCCATCTGCTCTCTGCATCTCTGAGCTTGGATTCTTTCCTTTTCTTTTTCCCCTCTGCATGCAAGGGAGATCATCCAGTATTCATCTTCCTCTGTCTGACTTATTTCACCTAGCACGGTGCCATCCGTGGCACGATTTCCTTCTTCGTTATGGCTGAATAATATTCCATTGTAAGTGTGCGTGCGCGTGTGTGTCACATTTTCTTTATTCATTCACGTGCCGATGGACATCAGGTGGCTTTCACGTCTTGGTCATTGTACAGAATGCTGCAGTGGACATGGGGGCGCCATGAAGTACTTGACATATAAGCATCCGTACTGATTTTGCCGATCATAAAAACAAAACCTGCTCATTGTAAGTTAAAAAATAGTTAATGTGTATCAAGTAGAATCTCTTCCCGTTTACTCCTGCCCGGAGTAACCATTGTCGATAGATCCATGTATAACCTTGCTGACTTTTCCTGACTCCTGAGAGCTTTCTCCCCCCTTAAAGGGGCCCAGCCGCGCTATTCCTCACACTCCTGTCTGATAGCCACCGCCCTCGGTTGAATCAGAAGTCTCTCTCGGCAGAGGGTTCCCCTATTCTCGACGTGAAGCTGTAACATTTTTCAGTTCGTGAAAATAACGTGAAAAATGTAAAGCAGAGAAATAATCCATGAAGAAAAGTGGGAAGAACAGACACATCACCCGTGATCTCTGAGCCGGCCCACCCTTTAGTGCCTTCCAGGCACTGCTCCTCCTGCAGGGTTTTGGGGCAACATTTTAGTCTCGGTGCAGCCACAATTTGGGACCTACTTTCAAGTGTTTCATTATAAAACACTATGGCTTTTCAAAGTCATTACCATTGACTTTGAAAAGTGCTTAGTATACCTTGAGGACCTGTATGGAGTTCCTTAGTGACTGCACTGCCGTAGGGCCCGTTGGTTGTAACGAACATTCCCTGTGAATCGTTCCCGTTGCCCTAAGGTTTGTGATTGTAATTCCTGCTCGGAGTGAGGGTACCATCCTCCAAATGGCTCGGCAAAGGCCTTCAAAACCTGCTTCCCGTAGTCAGAGGCGTCTTCCAGGAGGCATCTCTGGTCTGGGGTGTTCCCTGGTGGTGTCCCCTTCTGCTGCCTCCCCCTCCCCCACCCCATGGCCATGCACCCCATGTAGTTAGAGATCACGGCTTCTGGAAGACCTTCTCTAACTAAGGAACACCTGAGCGAGCTGTGGGTCACCTGCTGGGTCTGCCTGACCCTGCGCTTCTGAAACCAGAACTTTCTGCAGTCTAGTCTCTGTTTTACTGCATGAGTTTCTCACCCCTGAATCCTCAGTGAGTGAGGGGGAGGATAATGGTGGGGGGAGAAGATGGGGAGGGGACGCCCTGAGCCTTCCCCAGAGGTGGCCCCTGGCTCCTCCTCTGGTGGCCTGTGGCCTACAGGAGGGCTATCCTAGCTTAGCCACCCCTGGTAGCCTCAGAGCAGGTCCCAGAGCCCGGGCAGGGGGCAGTGGTTGGGAGGAAGCTAATGCCTTCTGGGTGGCCCCAATGTCCCCTGGCAGCTCCCATTCCAGGGCAGCATGGGCACAGGCCCAAGAAGGACAGTTTGTTTGGTTGTCATGACAAGAGGGGCACTTACTGGCCCTGGAGGGGAGGACCAGCTGTTGTGGCCCCCCTCCCCTGAGAGCCTCCCTGGGTCTTATCGAATCTCTGTGTCTCCCAATTACCTCTAATTTCATTGCCTCCATGGGAAGAGGAGAGCTTTTGCCTGCAGCTAAGACGTTTTTATGTTCCCTGGGCTTTGCCTCCTCGGCCCCCAGCCGCTTCCTTTCCTTCCCAGCCATCTCCCTTATCCTGCCCCTGACACAGCGGAGTGGCCCTGAGACCCCCGGGGCGACCCCCAGGGCTTACGGGACACAGTCCACAGGGCTCTGCTCTGTGGTTGACACAGCTACTTCCATAGGAAAGAAGGTTCTGGTGTGTTCCCTTCCTCTCCTTCTTTCAAGTTCATATCTCAGGTACCTGCAGAAGGAGGAGGGCAGCAGATTTCAGGTTTGGCTTCACTCATCCAAAAATCATAAGCATGTAATTCTGTCACATAACAACATTTTAATGACTTAAAACAAGGTTTCACTTCTCTCAGCCCCTGCAGGTGCCGGGCGCTAGACAATCAGAAACTACTCATTATTAATGCAGACTTCATCCTCAGGGCCCGGGTGAGGTGTGACCATAGGCATCATTTTTAGACACGGTGGCTGCTCCTGAGGAGTTTCAAATCTACCTGGGCATGTTTGGATACCTAATCAGATCTTGCACTGTTTGAGGTGGTATATATCCCTGTTTTAGAGATGAGAAAAGGGAGTCTTGGAGTCTTTCGCCTCCTCCCCTGTCCCTGCTCACCTGACCCTTTGTGTCAGGCCCACTGTGTGCGCTGTGTTCGCTGCAGACGCTGTGGTGTCTCGCATCTCACACCTTTGCCCCTGCCATCCTAGTGCCTGGAATGCTGCCCTCCACCCCTTCCTGCAGCATCTTCTATAACATCTCATCTCAGAGTGCTGGGTCCGAGTGCCCACCCACCCACCCTGCACGGACCTCCCACTGTGTGCTCACCGCATCAGAGAGAGATGAGCTGTTCGTGAGAGTCTTTTTGATGAGACTGGTGGCCCTGGCACACCCAGCGCAGTGTGTCGCACAGAGCCAGGGTAGATAGGCCAAGTCACTTGTGCACAGTGGCATTGCTAGCATATGGCAAAAATGAGATTGAGGGAGTTCCCTGGTGGTGTAGCGGCTAGGCTTTGGTGTTCTCAATGCTGCGGCCTGGGTTCGATTCCCAGCCAGGGAACTACCCCCTGCCCCAAATAATAATACAAAATAAAAATAATTTAAAAAAATGAGATTGAATCACGGTCGCTGCTACCATAAAGCACCTTTGCAGGACTTAGGACAAATTTCCTCCATCAGTGGGTTGACTGCAAAACAGGCAAGTCCTGTGGGTGGACCAGTGTGGGTGGGGGACAGACACTCCTTCCCTGCCGGACGCAGCTTTCTGCTAGGGTTCCAGGGCTTGGCTGAGCCAGCAGGAGCTAGATGGCATCCCGATGCATGCTCCCTGGGCGTGCCAGCTCACGGAAGGGATGGCCTGTTTGAATCCAAGTCGGTCTTATTCTAAACCCCAAACTTTTCTTCTCTGCCAAACGAATGAGAGCAAGTCTCCCTAAACATTCTCAAGCCAAGAGAAAGCTGTGCGTGTGTGTGTGTGTGTGTGTGTGTGTGTGTGTGTGTGCAGTTTGGGGCAAGACGTGGGTAATAGCTCCAAGGAGCCTCTGCCATATTTCTCTTGACCCAAGTCTGGAAGTTATCCTTTCCCCCCGAAAACAAGCCGAACAAAACGCATCCCATTGCCTGAGCACTAAGCCACGGGGCCCAGAGGTAGTGGCCAGACTGTCCGAGAGACGGAAGGGGTCATCGAAGACAGAGAAACTACTTCTGGGGCGGGCACGGCTCCTCTTCAGACAGTTGTAAGCATTTGGGTTTGAGACCTGAACACGGAAGGGCTGCCCGCAGAAACAGCATTTCCTGCAAATAGCCATAACGGCTTATTATGAAGGAGTGAGCCTTGGAAAGCAAATACAGGACGGGGGTCGAGCGAAACCGAGCCTCAGTCTCCGTATCCGTGAAGTGGGGTAATGATAGCTAACTCAGTGTCATCCAGGAGATTAAATGAGATGCTACAGGGGAAGCCATCGGCCTAAGGTCTGGCGTACAGTAAATATGTACTAAATGGCGATTGCAATCACGTATTTTGATTAAAGGATTGGTGGTGGTGATGATGATGAGGGTGAGGTACTTAGGGCAAAGAAATGTCTGCTACCACATAGCGGTGAAAACAGCTCTGCCAGCCCCTTCTAGAAGGAGGGAAGAACAAGAGCCTCTCATGCGAGCAGAGTTGTTAAAAGCCTTGGCAGGAGAGTCCCAGGAGACTGGAGTGGAAGAAAAGCTCTCAAGTACTTCAGCTCTTTCTCTGTCACTCCATCATCCCACTCACGTGGGGACCCTGTGTACACGGGGACTCTTGAGATGGACAAAGGAGGCAGGAGCATGGGGGCAAAGTAGCGGCTCAGGACTCAGTGTTCTTCCCAGGGTGAGAGGACTGAGAGGGGAGGAAGGGAATTAGAAATAGGAACCCCTGGGGGAGGCAGGCTGAAGAGCTGGGGGTATCGACTGTGACTTCTGTGTGCTCGACGGTTTCCCCACTGAGGCACTGCCCTGCGTGCGTACAAGGCTGTCCCTCAGCATTCAGTGCCTGTGAGTGTCCGTGTGCCTGGCGCTGCGTGACCCTTGGGAATCCGTAGTTGCAAAACAGAAGAGGTCCCTGTCCTTGTGGAGCTGACCCAATCCAATTATTCTATTACTTTTTGAACAAAAGCATTCACAGTTACTTAGGCTACATATGAGGACTGACAATTTAGTTCACAAACTCAGGGGTTCCCTGGTGGTGTGGTGGCTAGGCTTCGGTGCTGTCAACACCACGGCTTGGGTTCGATTCCCAGCCAGGGAGCTACCCCCTCCACACACACACACCTGCCCCCCCCCCAAAAAAAAAAAGTTCACAAACTCATCCTGGAAAAAGTGCTGTACACCTCACTGCTGAGTATCACTACGGTCACCTTCAAAGTCCTCCCCTTGGGAAGCTGTGCACCGACGCCAGCCCCTAGACCTCCCTTCAAAGCAGTTTTGGAACTCTTTTCCTAGAATGGCCATCAGAGCTGTTGTTCTATTCCTTGTGATGTCCTGAATGTCATCAAATTGTCTTCCTTTCAATAGTTCCTTTATTTTTGGGTAAAGAAAAAAATCATTGGCCAGGTCAGGTGAGTAGGGTGGGGGTTCCAATACAGTTACTTATGTGCTGGCTAAAAGCTCCCTCACAGTGTCGTGTGAGCTGGTGCGTTGTCGTGATGTGAGAGCACGAGTTCTTGGTGAAAAGTTCAGGTCCTTTTCGTCTAACTTTTTCACGCAGCCTTTTCAGCATTTCCAAATAGTAAACGTGGTTGACTCTCTAGTTGGTACAAATTCATAATGAATAATACCTCTGATACCAAAGAAGTTTAGCAACATCATTGTGAGTATTGATTTGGACTGACAGAACACTTTTGGTCGTGGAGAACTGGCTGACTTCCACTGTGCACTTTGGTGCTTCATTTCAGGGACGTATTGGTACACCCATGTTTCACTACCAGTGATGACACGGTCTACAACATTGTCCTGCCTCTCCAAGAGGTCTTTGCAAACTTCGACTCACTTTTGCTTTTGTTCATCAGTGAGCTCCTTTGGGACCATGTTTGCACACACCTTTGTCATGACAAGATTTTCAGTTAAGATTTTCCTAACTGTTTCTCTATCGATGTTTACTTGCTCTGCTGTGCTTCTCAGAGTCACCTGATATTGACTTATGATTTGACAAATTTCTGCAGTTTTCATCAATTCTGCTCATTACTGGCCGCCCTGACCTCTCTTCATCAGTGACGCTTTCTCTCCCCTCAGAAAAACGTTTAATCCATTTGTACACTGCCATTTTCTTCATGGTATTATCCCCATAAACTTGGATGAACACATCCCTGATTTCTCTTCTACTCTTGCCAAGTTTAACAAGAAATTTAATGTTTGTTCACTGCTCTAATTCAAGCTCTGACATTCTCGCAATGGCGCACCAAAACATGCAACAATAATGATCGCCACTCAGCAAGACACCACCACATGTCAACACGAACACAGCTGTGAGACACAGATAGACCAAGGTTATGACACCTCACCGAGTGGTTTGTACAGAGCTGCCGATGTAAGTGCACATGGCAAGTTTGTGAACTTAATTGTCAGACCTTGTCCTTTGGGACATCATTGCCTCTTTCCTTTCTTTCTTGCTCTCACACTGCTTATCCAGCCCATTGCCAAGTCCTGTTAACTCCATCTTCCATAGACAAGGGCTGTCTGGACAGTATCCAACCACATAATGGGAAAAATAGAGGCATTTATGGCTGGATTTCTTCTGGGCAGTCCTTGTGTATCCCAAATCTGACCTTTCCTCCCCACCTCCGCCTAGATCACCCCAATCCAGGCCGTCATCATCTCTTGCCTGGACTTATTGCTGCTGTAGGCTCCTAGCAGGTCTCCCTATGGCAGCCAGAGTGAGCCTTCTAAAACCTGAGTGGGTTTCTGCTATTCCTCGGCTCAGAGCCTCGGCTCTTGATTTCATTCCGAATGGAAGGCACACAGCGGGTGGTAGCAGGTAGGGATGAGTGGTATGAAGAGACTGTGATGAGAGCCATCAGGGAAGCCTCTGAAGAGGTGACATTTGGTCTGAGACCAGGAGGCGGAGGTGGGAAAACTGTGGGGGCAGGTTGTCTAGAAATAGGACAGAAAACAAAGGCTTCAAGAGAGGAACCACGTTGTAAGCGATCAAGTGAGGTAACATAAGTTAAAGTCACATAAAGGTTATGGGATCAGCTGAGTGCCAGGAGCTTTTACTGTATGTCCAGCCCTGAAGGTTCAGAGCAAAGTACACTCCTCTCCTCAAAGTGCTCCCTGTCTAGAAGACAACAGAAAGCATATAGTTTCTCAGCTGATGAAATGGCGCATCTAATCAAGGGATGAAACATTCATATTTCTTCATATTTTTGCAAATGAGCCCGGCAGACACAGGGACATCAATTACAAGGCAGCCAGATTAGATAAAGGACCAGGTTAATTTTTCCCTTTGCAGCCACTGGGCCTCTGTGGCTTCATGCCCCCTCCGGACACCAGGGTGCGCTGTAATGTCCCTTAGTGCTGGACTGATGGCACCTCACTCTCCCAACAGCTCCTCTCTCTGCTTCACACTTCCGGTAGCTACAGGAAGTGGCCTGGTCCTCAAGCATGGCGGGGGTGGGGGCGGGGCTGGGGGAGGTGCACGCCTAACCAGCCACGGGTCCCTCGCCCTGGCCCTCTGAGCCTGGACCCGGCTGCTTGCCGCTTGTAAGCTAATAATCGAGAGACAAGGTTGGTGGAAAGAAAAGCAGGTTTATTCAAAATGCTCGCATTTTAGGAGGCTGGGGGACTCCTGTCCAAAGCCCGTCTCATGCCTCTGAGGAGGGCCGGAAAGTTTTATGGGCAGAGGCAGATCAAAGGAAAAAGGAGGGTGGGAGGTGGTCTTGGGCGGAGCAATTTGAAGAGGGAAATCTCTGGTTGTTGACAAAAACAGGTGTCAGGAGGCGGTAACTTCAAGTTAATGTAAACAGATTTCCGCGGTAGCCTGCAGTCTTAGGAAGCAAATCATTAAGACGGGTTGTCCTGTAAGTTAGTGAGGCGGGCATTCACTCTCGTGGTTAACAGAATCCTTGAAACTGGGGAGCAGAGGGTTATGAAGTTAAAAACTTTTGAACTGTTTTAAGCTAAAGTACACTGTGAAACCAAACTAAGCGTAGGGTGTTAAATCCTGAGAACAGAAAGTGCAATGCCATCCTTCCGGTGGGACAAGTGAGCACTTCCTCCTCGGCCCACCCCCTAACCCCGTTAGGACCCCGAGGTCTTGCAGGTGGGGCTATTGACAACGTGCATGAAGTTTCTTAGAATTGAGCATTTACTTTGCTTAGGATGAGCGGTGGTCTCTTGTAAGCATGTAGCTGCTGTGTAATGCTTGTCTCCCACTCCTGGACCTTTCCTGCCCCTCTCATTCCATTCTGGCCTCTCCCATCTTAGGTTGGCAGAGGTGTCCTGTGCAGAGGTTGATTGAGGCAGTTGTGTACATTCCCTGGTATTTTAACACATTTCGTACCGCTCACGAGTTTTCGCGTGTTTCGCGTGCCATCTGTTACGGACCACTCACGAGTTTTCTCGTTTTTCACGCACCTAAAGTGAATTATGATCTGTAGTTATGATGATTTAAATAACGTGCAGTTTGCCCCAAAACATGCACGCGTCTTAGAGATTTCTATGCGGCACGCAATGTGTTAAAATGCTAAGACCTTAATAGAGTGTTTTTTAGGGAGTATCAAAATAGCTCCATAACAGTGGAGTAGCTGTGTGAAATTCAGCATTGTAGCTATTGCTTAGATGTGGAGGATGTTACCCACTTTAGCAAGGTCCTTTGAGAAAATTCATGAGAGAGATTTCTTTTACACTCTACTGCTGGACAAGAGCTGTGCTTCTTCCAAGCAGCTATTACATTTTCATCTCGCTGGCCATGCAAATTCTGTAACCAGTTGTTCTCCTCTTGGCCTTGTGTGTTGAGAAAGTCAGAATCAAGTTAGAAGTTTGACAGTTCTGCAGGTCTGCATGGTATGCGTGTCTGCCTACCTCTGGCTCATCTTGCTGTCTTATCTTCGTTTTCCCTGTATAAGGATTGTTTTCTAATTTAGAAAGAATTCTAAGTATCATAATACTTTATGTTAATCTATTCCCTTGGGGCATCTGTCTGTCTTTATGCCAGTACCACACTTTGATTACTGTAGCTCTGTAATACGTTTTGAAATCAGGAAGTATGAATGTTCCGCTTTTGTTCTTTTATAAAACTGTTGGCCTTTTGGGGTTCCTTGAGATGGTATGTGCATTTTAGGATGAATTTTTCTGTTTGCAAAAAATGCTCTTGGGATTTTGATATGGATTGCATTGAGTTTATAGATTCGTTTGGGTAGTGTGGACATCTTAACAGCCTTATGTGTGTGTGTGTGTGTATTTTAATGACTACATTGAGTGTGACTCTTCCAGTGAACAGATGTGGTGCAGTTCTAGGTTTATTCTATTGACTATTCCCAACAGCTAAGCATGCTTTGAAGATAATCCTGTTGAATTAGGTCCTTCTCTCAAACCTGTTTCTAGACTCAGAAGTGTCAGGCCCAGTTCCTGACTATAATCTGGGAGAAGCAAAATGCTGATCACTTATCTTGGGAGTTCCTAGGTTCAGGATATAACGTGGGACATGTGACTTGTATATGTTTTGGTAACTTTTCTTTTATTTTCTTCTGTAGAGATGTGATAATGGATCATTATGTTTCCACCATCAAACCTCGAAGAATCCAGAACCAGAACGTCATTCACCGCTTGGAACGCCGGCGGATCAGTTCGGGCAAGGCAGGCACCCACTGGCATCAGGTCCGTGTGTTCCACCAGAATGTCTTTCCCAACTTCACGGTTGTCAACGTCGAGAAGCCTCCTTGTTTCTTGCGTAAATTCTCACCCGATGGGCGCTACTTTATTGCTTTCTCTTCAGACCAGACATCTCTCGAGATCTACGAGTACCAGGGCTGCCAGGCGGCGGAGGACCTCCTGCAGGGCTACGAGGGGGAGGTCCTGGCTAACGGCAATGACCAGCGGTCCGTCAATATCCGCGGCCGGCTCTTCGAACGCTTCTTTGTCCTGCTGCACATTACCAACGTGGCCGCTAACGGCGAGCACCTGAATCGGGAGTGCAGCCTCTTCACCGACGACTGCCGGTGTGTCATCGTGGGCTCCGCCGCCTACCTCCCGGACGAGCCTCACCCTCCTTTCTACGAGGTGTATCGGAACAGTGAATCCGTGACCCCCAACCCGCGGTCCCCTCTGGAGGATTACTCCCTCCACATCATCGACCTGCACACGGGCCGCTTGTGTGATACCCGTACCTTCAAGTGTGATAAAGTGGTCCTGTCACACAACCAAGGGCTGTACTTGTACAAAAACATCCTGGCCATCTTGTCAGTACAGCAGCAGACCATCCACGTCTTCCAGGTGACTCCGGAGGGCACGTTCATCGACGTGAGGACCATCGGCCGCTTCTGCTATGAGGATGACCTGCTCACCGTGTCGGCTGTGTTCCCCGAGGTGCAGCGGGACAGTCAGACGGGCATGGCCAACCCTTTCCGGGACCCCTTCATCAACTCCCTGAAACACAGGCTGCTCGTGTACTTGTGGCGCCGGGCAGAGCAGGATGGGAGTGCCATGGCCAAGAGGCGCTTCTTCCAGTATTTTGACCAGCTGCGCCAGCTGCGCATGTGGAAGATGCAGCTCCTGGACGAGAACCACCTGTTCATCAAGTACACGAGTGAGGACGTAGTGACCCTGAGGGTCACAGATCCGTCACAGGTATGCGCTGCTCTCCTGCCCTTTACCCCTCCGGTCGCCTTGGCAGAATGGGCTGGTTTCTCTCTGTGCCCATCTAGCCGGCCTCTCAGAAATACGGTGGTGCCTCGGGACTCGTCGTTAATTGGTTCCAGGAGGCAGGACGGGTACCAAAACGATGAGGACCAAGCACACTTACCCATAGGGAGTCATGAGAATAAATTAAATACATTCCCAAACCAGAACCCCACCAAATGACTGCAGAAGCTCAGATAAGACCTCAAGGGGGCGTGCCCGGGGCAGGAGCTGCCTCACGACCTCGTGTTTCGGCTGCAGGGGGTGGCGAGTCCTCAGGCAGTCCACGCCGACAAGTGCTAGCTTGCGCGTCCAGGACCAAACGACGAAGACTGGGACCAAATTGTCATGTCACAATGCATCGAGTACCCAATTCGACGAGTTTCAAAGCAGTTGAGTACCAAGGTTCTGACTACACATTTTATGCAGTCTTGAATTTTTGTTATCCTAGGCCTCAGTCGGACTTCAAACAGCTCCATTTTTCTCTGGCCACATGTATTTATTGGGCTAAATAATAATCACATTGTATACCTGGAACCTATGTAATTCTTGCCGACCAATGTCACCCCAATAAGTCTAATAATAAAAAAAATAAAAGGGAAAAAAGGAGAGAAAAAAAGTGAGTTGAATCTAAGAAAAAAATCACAGAGGTGATCATCTGCATGTCACCGGCAACACGCCACAGAAGTATAAGCAGTCACCTCTGTGATTATTACCTTGCTCCCTCCTGCACAGCGGTTTTACTACCGTTGAGGTAGCAGTCCAAATGCTACAAGGTCAAGGTTCGGATGACCTGTGCATAATCCTGCCTTGATTTTGTAAGACTGCTTTTTGGTCTGACTTTTTTAGTTCTGGTAATGAGGATGAGCCCACCATACACAAAGAAAATCCTCAGCACAGCTCAATGAAATTGAGAATAGAAAGGTAATACAAAAAAAATTAATACAACAAAGAGCTGGTCCTTGGAAGAAAATCAAGCAAATTGGCAAACCCCTGGCTAGACTAACTAAAGGGTGAAAGGAAAAAACAAAAATATCTAAAATTAAAAATTAAAGGGGAGAAATTACCACTGATACCACACAAATACAAAGGATTTTAAGAAAATATTATGAAAAGCTTTATGCCACTAAATTTAACAACCCTCAAGAAATGGACAAGTTCCTAGAAACAAAGTCGACCTAGACTGAACCAAGAAGAACTGGATAATCTAAATAGACCTATCAATAGTAAAGAAATTAAAGCAATTATCTAAAACCTCCCCAAAGGCAAAAGCTCCGAACCAGATGGTCTCACCAAGGAATTTTACCAAACATTCAAAGAAGAATTAATGCCTATTCCTCAGACTCTTGCAAAAAATTGAAGATGAGGTAGTACTTCCTAACTCATTCTGCAAGGCCAACAATACCCTAGTACCAAAACCTGGTAAAGAGAGCAGTTTAAAAGAAAAAAAAAGAGGAAATCCTCTAGAAATCTAGCCTCTCTCTTCTGCTTAAATGGTTAATGTCAATATGCTGCTTCACATCTTCTTTAAAAGGTAATTAATGCATAAGTTCATTTAACAGAGTTTACCCTGACCTTGCCCACCTGAAAGATAGGTTGCAGAGCAGTAAAAGTTCACAAGGAAGCCCACATTTCAGATCCCCTAAGTGAATCCTGAGGACTTCAGGCCTGGAGGGAATTTTCGTTAGGGTGAAGAATGTTGGGAGGGGTGAGAAACATCTCTCAGATGGAATCGAGGTGGCAGTCAGAGCACAGAAACCTCTAAGACTCTTGGGTTGAAGCACCATGTTGAAATTCAGGGTCATCGGGGTGCTTCTCTTTGAGAAGCTGTTCACTCCTCTGTTGACCAAGTAAGAGGCCACCTCTCTGTCCCTTTGTCCCCATTCTCCTGTTTCCAGATTATTTCCTTAGACGCTAGCTCTGAGTCTGGTGTCTCTCGTTGACCTCCAGCGGATGCCACCATTAAGTGAGACTACACTTTGCCTCCTAAGACCTTCCCAGCCGTCCACGGTACAGTGTTTTCTAACATTGGTCTTCTGAATCATAGCTCTGCATTGTTTAAGAAAAAAAATGGGGAGTAATAAGGTGAATGATCACTTTTTTTCTGGATTCTTTTTCTTTCCTGTCACTGATGAAGTCACCCATTTGCCATCACAAGTGAGCATCTATTTCATCTTATGCGTCATGGGGTTGGCGGTGATGGCCTTGACTTCTGTACCCTCTTATCCTCTATTTCCCAGTCTGCCCTGGAGGGAAGCTCAGTAGATGTTTGTGTAATTCTCTATTCACATAATTATGATGGGTTCTGGTGAAGCCCTGATATGATCAAAGTGTTGCCCAGATCTATAGAAAGAACATGAGTCAGTCCTTTAGTTAGGTTTGAGCTATAATTACTTGTTGTTTTTTTTTTTTTTTAATTTTTATTTTAGAGGGAATGAGATGTCTGCGATTGCTGCATTTGAGATCATCCTTTGCTAAAACCTGACCTACTTATTTCTGGTAGCTATGATAAGTTGTACCAGAAACCTAACTAGGGCTCTGTGCTTTGCTTAACAAGGTTTACAACTTTAAACCCAATCTCTCAGCCCTAGTTGTCTTTTCCTCCTTCCTTGGTTTAATTTGATAGGTTCCAGTAAGATGAATGAGTAAAAAGGACATCCAAAACAAACCCTTGCTAATATTAAGGGTATTATTGTCAGGTTACCCTCTAGCATCTTCAAGTTACAGCTAAATTTAATTTCCAGGGTTTTGTAAAAGTCATGTAATATAAGCTCTGGGAAGGACTAATTCCTAGTAAAACCGGTGGGCCAGGTGGCCCCAGAATTTAGTAATGGAGATTTAAACTCAATCATAGGAGAGGGAATACTAATCCCAGTGTTGTGAAAACTTCGAGAGTCCTGTTGGAAACTTGCACAGTCACTGTAACAAAAACTCGGGGTTCCTGGCACGTCCCTGTTAGGTCAAGCAGAGTGCTGGGGGTGTGGAGGAAGAGGGTTAGCCACCCAGGAGCCCATTCAGGAAAAGCAGTGACTCGGCCACCGATGGCATTTGGATGCTTTTCAGGTTCCCCTTCTGATCTTAATTGCTACAAATCTCAAATGTACCTTACCAACGCTCTTGGGTGAAAGAACATTTATGAAGAAAGAGATGGAAACGCCTCTCTGATTTTTCATTTGTTCACGCAGCAGTGCCCTACTTGGTTTACTACTTGCCTGGGCAGTTTTGAGACATAATGTACTTACAGGTGTCTCTCTGCATGTTAGAAATATTAAGAGAAAAACTAAATCAAACTTTCAACTGTTCATTTACAAGAGAAAATAATTTGTCAACAGGCAGCTTCAGGCTACAAATCACTTCCTCTGCAGGAAGGAAAATTAAATTTGGCATTTTAAAAAAGTGGTTTTTGTTTTTTTTTTTAAATCTTGGGGTGGATTGGGGGGCAAGTAGGGAATAAACACTTGGAAGGAAAAAGACTGAATTTTGCACAGTTTGAAATGAAAGATTGAAAACCCTTTTACACGCATATACTGGCCAATTGAGTAATTCTGACAACCCAGGTATCGTGGGGAATCTGGCACCACGAGGCCCTTGATGGATAAAGCCCACCGAGGTCCCCTCCTTTTCAAGAACCACCTGGGGCCACGTTGTGGCCCTAGTGCTGGGGCGGTCACGTGGGTCGTGTGCATTTTCAGCCAAGGGCTCGGCTTGGTGGGCACGGCATTATCCTCGGCGGTCCCTGAGCCCTCGCTGTCCTTCCACAGGCGTCTTTCTTCGTGGTGTACAACATGGTGACGACGGAGGTGATCGCTGTGTTTGAGAACACGTCGGATGAGCTTCTGGAGCTCTTTGAGAACTTCTGCGACCTCTTTCGCAACGCTACCCTGCACAGCGAAGTCCAGTTTCCCTGCTCAGCGTCCAGCAACAATTTTGCAAGGCAGATCCAGCGCCGGTAAGTTGTTCTCACGGGCGTCCCCGGCTTAACGTTTCTCGGATTTTCTTCATTGGTTGGTGTTGAGCCAGCTGCCATCATCGTCCAGTTCACATATCCACTCCCTTGCCCCCGTAGAATTGTGCCCTCATGGAATGTATTTTATTAACCATCTTCTTCTTTTTTTGAAGATCGACTTGGCTTTGTTAAGTGATTCCTAAATCTCACGAATGGGACAGCATCCGAGCCAGCAGCTAAACGAGAAGGGTGCTTTCCTCGTATCATATTTGACGGCCTTGAAAATGTGTCTATGAGGGCTGTCTGGAAAAAATCCAGCCACAAAAGCCTCTATTTGTCATATTACATGGCTGGAGATGTTCCGGACAGCCCTCGCATATCCAAATTGAAATTGTTTTTATTTCCTGGGAACACATGGCTCTTAATGCTCAATTTTATAACAGTGTCCAAGACCTTTTCTAAAAAGAAATGAAAAATGAATCGGTTATGGGTTCAAATAAATGTTTAAGAAAAAATACGGACACCACGGATCGCGAGTCACTTAGGGAAAGCCTTTATTTTGAAAGAAAGAGATCAAAAGAAAACAATAAAGAAACAACGTGGCATTCAGTGAAATTACTGAAGCCATAAGCACAGGAACATTCTAGAACAGCGACACGCTTTAGAAATTTAAACTTTGTCAGCTATAGTTGAAAAACGCTCCAGGAAAGTAGACTAAGAAGCTAAGAGAAGGAAAATGGGAGAGAAAAGATTTCCAACATCTGGCTAATTCCAGAAGGAGCAATGGAGGGAAGGACGGGGAGCGGACGACCTGAGATGGGTTCTCAGTGCCGCAGACTGTGACGTTCCAGCGGGGAAGGACCATGGAGTGGTGGACTCAGTCACGCTGCCCCGTGCTGGTTTGCGAGGGTCCAGGCCAAACCTTAAGGGATTTCTGCAAGCCGATTGTTAAACCCACCACGAACGGTTCCCCAATTAGTTCACTGTCGTCTGTGCTCTCCGTGGGTCAGCTAAACACAGTCTTCCTCCCTGGTGCTCTACTTCAGGTTTAAAGACACGATCGTGAACGCCAAGTACGGAGGGCACACGGAGGCAGTCCGCCGACTGCTGGGTCAGCTTCCCATCAGTGCCCAGTCCTACAGTGGTAGCCCCTACCTTGACTTGTCTCTCTTCAGCTACGATGACAAGTGGGTGTCAGTCATGGAGCGGCCCAAGACGTGTGGAGATCACCCCATCAGGTATGCGGCCGCAGGGCTGGTGACAGCCTGCGCTCGCGCGTGCTCTCTCTCTCTCTCTCTCTCTCTCTCTCTCTCTCTGTATCCTTCCTGGACATCATGTCACCGTGACTGTGTCCATTTGTTCTCAGGGCTCAAACTGAGAGCCCGGGGCTGTTTCTATAATGTGCTGGGTGCCTTGATCATTTAGGTACTCGTCTCCTAAATTCAATAGTTGCTCTTTACTTCTCACCGAAACCTCCAATTCGGATACATCTTGTCCCCTTTTTAATGGCAGCCAGGGAAGGAAACCATACTTGCCCATTGAGTAACCTAATCCCATTTTGTAATGTTCGTGGTAGAGACTTTTTAATTTTATTTTGCTCAAATTATTTTACTCCCCCATGTTACTTTATAGAAAAGACAGCAGAGACAATTAGGGGAACAGGAGATTTTGGAGAAAAGTCACGCTTCCTCACTTGGGGCATTTTGCAATGTACACTCCTGCGTTATTATTGACGGAACCTTGAAATGAACCCCTTGCCATCAACCAGTCCCTCAGAGATGTTCAGTTCGCAGCCTACCTGTATCTGCATGTCGGGAGCTTGCATTGTTCTGTGTGCTGTAATAGGAACTAAGGCAAGGAGCTGGCACCATTGTCACGAGTGGGGTGTTGCAAGGGAGGTACGCGTGTTTTTGGAGTCCTCAGCTGGAATGTGGACCTTTTCCGTAGATACGAGGTCAGACAGTTAATTTAGCAAACTCATCCTAGAAGAAGTACTGCACACCTCACTGCTGAACATCACTATGGTCACCTTCAAAGTACGCCCCTTGAGAAGCTATGTACTGACACCAGCACCTAGTCCACCCTTCAAAGCAATTTTGGAACTCTTTCTGCCATCAGAGCTGTCATCATACCCAAAATCTGACGATTAATTTCCTAAACTTGCTGTCGTGCCCTTACAGTGGCAGCACTGTACAAACAACTCAGTATGGTGTCATAATCTTGGCAAGGTACGATGACAGCTCTGATGGCCATTCCAGAAAAAGAGTTCTGAAATTGCTTTGAAGCGTGGACTAGGCACTGATGTCGGTGCACAGCTTCCCAAGGGGAGGACTTGGAAGGTGACCGCAGAGATGTTCAGCAGTGAGGTGTGGAGCCCTTTTTCTAGGATGAGCTCGTGAAGTTAATTGTCCGACCTCGGACAGTGGTAGTAGTTCATCATCTGGCTTCATTGTTTATGAAATAGACTTGGGTAGCATATAGTATACAGTTATCACCATTCCTAACATGTCCTTTGGGAAATTGCAGTCAAATTCCAAAAACCAGGTACATTTTTTTAGTTATGGAAAATTGTAAACATATAAAAAGTAGAAGAGCGGACCTCCGTGTACCCATCACCCAGCTTCAGCCATTATCAGCTCATGGTCAATGTTGTTTCATTTCTTTTACCACCACAGCTACTTCCTCCTCCCCAACTTGCACCTGGATTATTCTGAAGCAAATGCCAGGTATCGTAGCATTTGACTTGTAAAGACTTCGGTGTGAATGTCTAAAAGATAAGGACAAAAATACAACCTCGATACCATTATGTTATCTAGAGAAAATTAACTAAACTTTATTAAGACCACAAGCTATCGAATTAGCTTTTACATTTTTCTATTTGAAAACATTCTTTTTGCATTTTATTTATTCCAATCAGGATCTAAAAGCAAGGTTCCTATGTTGCATTTGGTCACGATTTCCTTAAGTCTTTTTTATTCTGTGGGTTCTCTTGTCCCCTTATTTTCCTTGCAGTGAAATTGTTAAGAAACCAGGTTGTTCATCCTGTAGGGCTCCCCACTACCATCCCTGCAATGGTACTTCCCTCTTCCTCATTCTGCCGCATTTCCTGTAAGCTGGTAGCTACATTTAGAAGCTCAAACAACTCACTTTAAATTACAAGTCCTTTGTGTGTTGGGACTAAGTGGGTAAAATGGATGTGTTTTTCACACATAAAAGCATCTAATGGGCCTCATTTGATATCATCGAGTAGCACGAGATACATTTCTCTCCTTTCGGACTTTCCTGCCTTTCTGATTTGAAAAGATTAACCTGATTAATACATCTAATGTGGTAGTCCCTGGCCAAAGGGGTTTTTCTTGTAATTCTTACTTATTTTTCATTTAAAGTGGGAAATGTAAGAATATTAAGGGCATTGGACAAGGTAATGCCATTATTCTAACACCTTTATTGTGGATTCCGTTCTAGTCTTTGTCAGTATGCATGGTCACATTTACATGGTTGTAACTGTGGTGAGCATGGTGTCATGGTGAGCACAATACTTTGTAGTCTGCTTTCATTTCATAAATGTTTTTCTATATTGTCCTCCCAGCTACAGTCCTATGAGGGCACATTATTCCATCAGTAGATGTACCATGCTTTATTTAACCATTTCCCTATCACTTGATCACTTGTTCTCTGTGTTTTTCCATTATAGCTAATGCTATAGTAGCCATCTTCATCCATGTCACTGTGTAGTTCATTGAAATTAAATTCTGAGGGTATAAAATTCTTGCAAGTGGGATTATTGAGTCAAAGGGTATGAATATCTTTTTTCTTTTTTTGCGGGGGGATAGTTCCCTGGGTGGGAACCAAACCCAGGCCGTGGCATTGAGAGTGCCAAAGCCTAGCCACTGCACCACCAGGGAACCCCCTGAATATCTTTATGTCTACTATATATTTGCTTTCCAAAATGACAAGTATAGAACTCTCTAATTTAGGCTCTTCATTTCGTAGAGCTTCCCCCGATTCAACCCAACCCTGCTGACCATCTGTAGTTCTCAGTACCGTTAGGGTACTTACTTTGCGTATGGGAAAAGGTATGTAAGTACTGGGATGGATGGGAGCGTCTTTAGTCTTCCTGTATTAGATGAAGAATTAAAAACTACTTAGTATTTTGTTTTTGCATATGAAAAGGAGAACCTACCAAAAGAATGCATTCTTAAAAATGAAAATCTCAAATGTGGGCCTAGGTCTCCATTGTCCTATATATTAGCCACTAGCCTCATGTGGCCCTTGAGCACTTAAAATATGACTAGTCCAAGTTGAGGTGTGTTCAAGTGTCAAATACACATCAAATTTCAAAGGCTTAGTGTAAGAAAAATGAATGTGAAATATGCGTATTTTTTTATATTGACTATAGGTTGAGATGATGCTATTTTGGACACCAATATTGGGTTCAATAAAACATATTAAAATTAATTTCACCTTAAAAAATTTTTTTAATGTGACTACCCGAAACATTTATATTTACAGTTGATTCTTCGTTAATTAGCACGCTTAAACAATAGGCAAAAAACATCTCGCCGGTGGTTTGAGATTTTGCCAGTTGCTTGAGTTCCAGTTAACGGAGAATCCGTTTATATTAATCTGGCATCTCCCAATCCCATTTCAATTCTGGCCTAGACAGTTTGGGGGCAGGTAGCTTCTGGAGGCTGTAATGAAGGCTTAAGTAAGTAAGGGCGATCTCGGGAAAGAGAGCGGGCCCAGTGACCCAAGACAACCGGGTAAAATTCTAATCACCCTGCCCCTAAAACGAGCTGATGAGACGCAGGAGCTCACCTGGGGCTGAGATAGAGGGGATGCCATTCATATCGGGTAAAATAACGAGTGGCTGCGAGCCCTTGCTGTGCAGATTCAAGACGGTGGTGCGCACCTCTACCGCCCTCTCTCTCCCCCTTGTTCTGTTTAGGTTCTATGCCCGGGACTCTGGTCTGCTCAAGTTTGAGATCCAGGCAGGCCTGCTGGGCCGCCCCATCAGCCACACAGTGCGACGCCTTGTTGCCTTTACCTTTCACCCCTTTGAGCCCTTTGCTATTTCCGTGCAGAGGACTAACGCTGAGTATGTGGTCAACTTCCACATGCGACACTGCTGCACGTAGCTGTCGCGCGCAAGCCAGGGTTTCTGGTCGCCCAAGACGTTTCCTCCTTATCGCGCGGACGCTAACCCAGAAGCTCCTCACGGCCAGCGTTGTCGGTTCCGGACTGGGGTGCCTCAGGTCGGGGGTGCTGGATGGAGGAGCGAGTGTGGCTCAGCCTAATGAAATTGTTTTTTTAATTGTATACAAACAAACTACTGATGAATTTAAAGTCCTCTTGCCTTTCCCCTGTGGTAATGCCCAGCATTAATTAAACCAGTCGGTTGCATCTCATTGCCATGAAGATGAGAGCATTACACCCTTACCCCCTTCCTGTCACTTCTGTGCCATTATGGTATGCAGCCTGAAAGGCAAATCGTGTTTGCTCACGAGAACTGTGCACATCCTTTCACGTAGCCAACAAGCAGGGCTCTCTTTATGAGAAAATGAAATAAAGCCTTGGTATTTTCTTATTTAAATGGATCCTGTTTGATGACTGGCTTGTGTTCTGACCTCACCCAACGTGTCTCTCAGAGACTTGGGCTCCAGGAAGGGCTGTGAAAGGGCCCGGAGGCTGTGGGTTTTGCAGCGGCTCTTGGGCGAGCTGAGGGTGTGCGCCGGCACGGAAGGCAGCTCTCTGCCAGGACCGTCTCCCTCCCTCGGGTTTTCTCCTGGGAAACGGTTGCAGCTGGAGGAACTGGGCCTAATTTCTCCTGCTCATGTGGAAGCATGCTCCCATCTGTCCCATCTGCGTCGTGCAGGTGGCCCCAGCAGAAACAAACGCTGTTTAGCACGTCCTGCAGTTTGGGTAGTGGGAGCTGGCCAGCTCCAGGTGTTCCCACAGAGATCACAGTGGTTGTTCCTGGATGGTTGGTCCGTCATGGCTATCCTACAAGCACCTACCGACCCCCAGCCAGTGTCCTTCTGTCACTTTCTCAGCTGGTCTCCTCCAGAGGGCTTGCCAGTCTGTTCAGGTTCCATCTTTAGGATGTGCTCACTGTTTGTGTAGTAAGCTTGTTTAGTACCATCTGACTTTGAAGGTGACTCGGAGGTGTTGGGCTTCAGGACAGGCTGTGAAAGGTACCATGGAGGCAGACAGCTGGGCCCTGGGTCCTTCTGCAGCCAGACTGGCTTCCCTTGGGAGCACAAGAAAAGGGATAGGAGATGCGAGGCTCCAGCCAATGCAGTTCAGCTGATCTCATCATCTTCAGTATTGAGCAGCTAAATTCATTCTCATTTAGCATTTAGCACAAGGGGTATGAGCACCTGTGTTGACCTACTATGAGTCAGGTAGATGCTGTGTCAAGGTGTTAAGGATGAGGAGAGAAATGAGCCAACAGGGAGAGTTCTAATGCAAGCTGGAACAGTGGGGGGGACTGAAGGAGACGTGGGGAAGGAGAGCTCTCCTGGGGAAGGGACACTGGAACCAGATAAATGGGAATGTGCAGAGGACATTTCAAGGACAAACCCAGCATATTCAAAGGCCCCAAAACATGGAAAGGGCTGTCGGGGCTGTAGGATGGCAAATACGGCTAGAGCAGGAGCTGCATAGGGGCCAGGGGAGACGTGACCGGTCGTGTGGGGTCTTGTGCACGGTGCTGGGGTTTTACGCAGCGGAAGGATAACGTGGATTTCACAGAGAGAACCTTCAGCTGTCTGCAAGAGATGGCCAGGAGAGAATGGAGACTCGAGGCAGAGAGGCCAGACGAGGCAGAGAAGAGCAGAGGGCGTGGAGGACATCACCGGGCAGCAGGACGCATGAAGTTCCGAGGCATTCTCTTAAATTCTTCGTAGGTCATGACAGAATCCGGGTCCCAAAGCGGTCCCATGTGTGTAGGTCACTCGGGCCTCAGTGGGCATCCCAGCCCTTCTGCTCGTTACCTGTGGGACCATGGGCTGAGGTCCCAACTGTCCTAAGGCTTACTGTGCACGTCCCCTCCCCGAGTCACTTAGTCCCTTGGTCATACCCTGAATCTTTTCATCACCTCCAACTCCTACCTCCGAAGTCTCAATTCCATACACCCTCCTCTGACCACGTGTAGCCTTTCACCTTACTCACTTAACTGCCTTCACAGGTGAACTTTGACCTCACTGCAGGCTCCAACCCCAAGACCCAACCTGGATTAGTTAGGGTGGGTTAAGCTGCTATAACCAAAGCACCCCACAGTGCACTGGCTCTAGCAAGGGGGGAGTTTCTCAGGGGACAGCACAAGGCAAGCGTTCATAGTCCGTGAGTGGTTCTCCCCCATGCACGGCCACGCAGAGACCTTTTCGTCTTAGTCCCCTGTGGCATCGTCCTGATTGAACCGGGGAGAGGGTGCCATGGTACCTGCACTTGTATTGGAAAAGCCTTAGTCACACGGCCACGTGGAGTGAGTGAGAGAGCCTGGGAAGTGCAGTGTGCTTTGCCCGCCAGGTTCCAGGGACTCTTGTCATCACAAGAAGAGGGAATGGGCTTTGGTGACCGTGGGACACTGAGGTCTTCCTCAGCTGTTACCGCCCCTCCAGGCCTCCCCGCCTTCCTTATTCAGCCTAGGCTGTGTGGTCGGGCACTGTGGTCACCCCCTTGCAGTGACCTTCAGTGTCCTTGCTGCTTCTCCTCCACCATCATTTAGAAGAACGTGGACTGAACAGACGAAAATGGCTTCAGGAAAACCCCGTCTGGGCTTCCAGTTCTTGGCCCCGAGCCTCACGTGGGCATTCCAGACTGCCGCGCCGTCCTCACGGGCGTGCCTTGTCGGTTCACCTTCCCACTCCCTGAAATCACCATTTACCCCTCTTTCAAGCCCACCCTCCCACGACTCACTGGTCCACCACCCGTGCCACCTGCTTCATGGCAGAAACCCAAACAGTCAGGAGGGCGTTCCCTTATCTTTCCTTCCCCCTGTCGGCCACGTGACGTGTGTCCCTGTCCTCACTCTCTGCCTTTCCCCAGGAGCGCACTATCCCCGCTTCTGTGAAAGGCCAGCTGCTCCCCCCTGCTTGCCAGGTCCCATCTCCTTTGACTGCTCAAGGTCCTTGCTCCTGCACTTATTGTCCCTCTTGCACCTTCTATCTCTTTATAAGTTGGTCCCGTTACCGTGTAGCTAGACTCCAGGGTTTTCCTTCTTTAAATAAAAACTGCTCTGGCCCCGTAATCCTCTCCAGTTATTGCTCATTTCCCTGCTACCTCTCACAGACAAACGTCTCAAAAGAGTTGTTTAAATGAAGTGTGTCTGCTTCTCCACATTCCGTTTTTCCTCGACCCCCTCCAGACAGACTTCTGTCCCCACTACAGCCCTGGAACGGCAGTCGTCTGGGTTACCGGTGGCTCTCCGTTGCCAGTGCAGTGCTCATCTCTTGTCACTTTTCTTATTCAGCCTCTTGACACAGGACACAGTGGATTTCTCTCTGTATCAAGGAGCACTTGCTGCCCTTGGGCTCCGGGGCAGTACACATGTTTGCTTTTCTTCCTGCCCCACGGACTTTGCTGACTTCGCCTCCTCAGCTCCCCCTGTAGATGCTGGAGAGCCCCCGCCCTTGGCCTTGGCGTCTCACCCCTTTCTCTCTTTCTAGTTTCTGTAGTTGATTTCATCGATTCCTATCATTTTATTTGTTTTTTTTTTTTTTTTTTTTTTTTTTTTTTTTTTTTTTTTTTTTTTTTTTTTTTTTTTGCTTTTTGGTATGTGGGTAGCTCCCTGACTGGGAATCGAACCCAGGCCGCAGCGCTGACAGCGCCAACGCCGAAGCCTTAAGCCACTACACCACCAGGGAACTCCCGATTCCTATCATTTTAAACTCTATTTATGTGCTGATCACCTCCAGGTTCTAACTCCAGCTCTGACCCCTCACTTGAGCTCCAAAGTCATACGCCCCGTGGATTACCTGGCTTCTTGGCTGGGTTTCTGATAGGCTTTTCACAGCTAACGTGTCCCAAACAATGCCCTTGATGTCTGCCCCCACCTCGGACCTGGTTTTCCTCAGCCATTTCCCCTGTGGCTTCCTTATCTGCCCATTTACTTGAACCCCAAATTTAGGGATTATTCTTACTTTCTCTTTCCTCTCCTCCTCCTGTTCCTCTACCTCCCACGTCTCTGACTTCACTCCCGGGAGGTGCCCTGGGCCGTCGAAACCTGTCACGAGAGGCCTGTACTGCTTGCTGATGATGAGAACTAGAACTAAGCCAAAACCAGTCAGCAGAAGGCGGTCGTTTAGGAATCACGTGACTTAATTCAGGTCATGTGATGCTACCATGAGGTAAAGGTTTCTGGGACTTTCGGGGAGAACCTTCCACTTTCCAGCTCCCTGCGATCATATTCAGGAAGAAGCAGCCTTAGGGTGCAGCTGAACTTCTGGAGGAAAGAACCTGGATCATAGATGACGTCGCTGGATGACGAGATCATACCACGTTGGAACCCACCTGCCATCTGGATTTCCAGTTCCGGGAGACAGTGCATTTCATGTTATTTAAGCCATTTGGAATTGGGTTTTCTGTTTCTTGCAGCTGAAAGCAGCTTAATAGGTGCCAAGAGAAAGGCGGGTCCCCTGCGGAGGGTCATGACATTTCTGCTGGCTGGATGCCAATTTCCCAGTCCCAGGAGGAGCCTGGTTCTTGAGTTCCTGCGCTTGGACTTCTCTAGGATTCCTGGCTCTCCTGTCGTCTCCTACAGCCATACCTGAGCTGGCCTGGCAGCTTCTTGTGACCAAAGGGTCTTGGCTAAAACTGGAGGTAAAATGCCCAGCCTATTGAGTACGTGAGCCATGTTACGGTCTCCCCTAGGTGTTTGTTATTACTAGTCACTTTGTTTCTCAAGGATTTCAGGCCCCTCTGAGTAAATCCCTGTGTCTTGTCCCCACAAATCTCCAGTGAATCTCAGGAAATCTTTAGAGGAACCAGTTCTTCCGAAGCAAAATGTTGAAGACTTCTGGGATATAGCCTTCAGATCGAAACTCGCCCCTGAACCCCTCCCCTCTCCCCCCTGCACTTCAGGGGGCCAACATGTCAGCGGTGCATGCGAAGCTACTCTGGACCTTTGAGAGAAAGGTTCTTGCTAAATTTAGCAAACCCCCTTCTATTCAGAGTCCTTGCAGAGAAGCTCAGTGCACACCAGTGAAAACCTAAATTAGATAATTTTTAAAAGAACGGTAGCTTCATTATTTTCAAGTACACGGAGTAACTGCATCTCAGCCATGAGTGTTTCTTTGTAGAAGCCCCTCGGGACTTTCCTTAATGAGTAGATTGTAATTATTGGTAATCAGCATAATGGTTCTCTGCTCTGCGTGCTTCGAAAGCAATTGAGCATATGAAGTGATTTTGCTGTCTCGGGGGGCAATTTGGTTTACAACATTAATCTGCTCAGGGTATCTCCTTGATAGCCATAACCCTCTGTTTTTAAAAAAAATCCTGAAGGCTCCGCCATGCCGTATTTGATGACCAGTGTCAGAAATAAGGCAGGAGGCAGAGATGCAGGGTGGGACTCAGATTCCCTACCTGGGTGTCCTGATAGAATTATGGAAACAGCTTGGGCTTGCTTGTGAGGCCTGGCGCGAACCCTAGCTCCATCCCATGCTTGCTTTGTAACCCTGGGCTGGAGAACAGGAACGTCACTGAGATTCAGTTTCTCCTCTGCAAACTGGGGATAACTTCTACCTTGCAAGGTTGGTGTGAGCACTAAACGAGTCTTAATTACAGCTCTTAATACAGTAAGGGCTCCCGCAGTGCTGGCTACCTTCCCCTTCTCCTTACCCAGGTCTGAGAAGACCAGAGCATTCCTAACCCTCTTTGCAGCCCATCATACTGGATCAAAGCTTTGTCTGCTGAGAGTTTGTGATTGTTGTTGACTAAATGTTTTATTAAGAGCTTGCGATGAGCCAGAAGCTGTGCTGAGCACCTCATAGAGGGAGGTATTGCCATCAGTTCAAAAATTCCGAGGTGCCGTTTTCAAAGCTAGAGTGTATCTAAGATTGGCATCTTATCAGTGTCATCCGGGCAGCCGTGGTGACATCCCTGCTGTCAACTTTTTGTGCCTGGGCAGATAGAACATGTTCTTCCTCCTGTCATCATTCTTGTGGTGTGATGTGCAGTGTCGTAACATGGCGTGTTAAATGTACCTGCTGCTGAAGATGTCTTTGCAAAGGTCATCCTCTGACCTGCCCCCTCACCGGCTCACTGGTCCCCACTGTCAGTACGGCTCCCAGGTGTCCGGTCTCAGGGTGCGGTGTTAGAAGAGGGAGCTGAGGGGTGGGCTGCTTTTTGTGGGAGCCCACTGCTTCTGCATGGGCGGTCTCATGACCTCTCTGGGGATGCCGGTCTGGCCCCTGCGGGGAGCACGGACAGCACCCCAGGAGAGCGGTCTGGAAGGGCCGCCCAGCAGCAGCACACGCGCACTCCAACGGCAGAAGTGGGTTCCTGCCCCGAGCTGCACGTCAAGGGCTCTGGGTCACCCTCAGCGTCCTGAGACCAGAGAGCTGGTCTCCAGCTCCCGTTTCTCTGCCGAGCTCGGTAATGACGTTCCAGGCTGAGAAGAGCCTGTCCCTTAGTTTTAATGGACTGTTGAAAGGACAGGGAGGGATTCTGTATTTCTATTAAAAGAAAAAAAGAGGAGGGAAGGAAATGTTCTGAACAGGAGAACCGAGAAGCCAAAGAAAGGTAATTTTCAAACTCGGTCTCTACACCCTGATCTTTAACAGTTTTTGTTGGACTTGATGAGGTTTGGAGTCTGTCCATACCTGGGGTAGGGGTGGGGGTGAGGGTAGTAAATGTGTTACTCAAAATAAACTGCCTCTGGATTGTTTTACCAAGCCAATTCTTTTAAAAAAAAAAAAATGAAATGCCATCCTGGTTAAATTATTTTAAAATGAACTTTGTCTACATAGTGCTTCTTAACTCGGGGTAGGTTAGGGATAAGATTGAGGTAATAGGCATGCTAGAATCTTGAGGGGGGTTTCCTTTGTAAACTAACAGTCGGTATCATTTTTATCATGAAAACGAAAACAGTGTGGAAAGGTTCACATGACCCACCGGAGAGTTTGGGGAAAGAAAAAATCTTGTCTGACGAGGTTATGCGGGAAAGACAGGATTGAGTAATTGGGACCCATGCCCTCAACATCTTAGAGGGACAGATGTTCCTGGTTGTCGGTTAGGGGAATGAGCTTCAGAAAGCTGAAAGGTGGTGGTAGAAAAATGTTGAGCTTCCTAAAAAGGCAGATTGGGGAAAATCGGAACAGGCCTCGGGGTCATTCCTCAGGGAGGGCCCGGCAGCAAACAGCAAGGCCAGGGAAAGACCAGGGATGCAAACTGGAGATATCATTGCCAAGGCACATTGTCTTCTAGATTTCTGTTTAATACTTGTGCAGCAAGTCCCTTTTAGAAACAGAAAGAAAGAAAAAAAAAACCCCATAACATTGGATACATACAAATGAAAACTCATGCATGGCAAAAAATTATCAAAACAAAAGCCAGATGACAACACATTTATCAAAGGATTGGTTTCCTTAGTATAGAAAATAAAAAAATATATTAAAAAGATGAACAACCCCAAAGGAAAAAGTGGGCAAAGGGTATTATCAGCAGGATGTTCATGGAAAAAAACAAATACACATGGTCAACAACTGTATGAAAAATGTTTATAATATTTATTTGTCACCCATCAGATTAGCAAAGGTTAAAAATGTTTGATAACCCGTTATTGTCAAGAACATAGGGTGCTCTCACCTACTGTTTACAGGAGAGTAGTAAGTTGATTCAGGGAGCAATGCCTTAATAAATATGCATCTCTTTTAACTCAGTTAAATTCTGTTATCAAGGCAAAATATTTGCACGTGTGAGTAAAACATGCACCAGGCTATTTCGTTGCAACTTTTTCTTTACGAAAAAGTAGAAACTACAATAGAGGACAGGCTACATGAATTATGAAATGTCCATAAACTAAGATCTGAGACAACCGTTAAAAATAACAAGGCAGATGTGTACGTACTGATTTGGAAAGCTTTGTGAGACATAGTAATTGAACAAGTGTGTTTAATGGGGTGCCACGTTTTGTCTAAAAACAAAACCAAAAGTTACGGTCTGTACTGAAATCGAAGCCAGCGTGGATGTACGTACGGAAGACGCTATTCATGATGGTTACCTTTCGAGAGTAGACTCAGGAGTGAGGGAAGGAGAACATTTACTTTTTAGCTGATTCCCGTTCTCTTCGTAATTCTTTTACTGTGAACATTTATCACTTAAAATGTTTTTAGTGAGTTTTCTTTCCTTGTAATTGTGGTAAAAAGCACAACATAATATTTACTATCTAAATGATTTCTGAGTGTACAGTTCAGTAGTGTTAAGTACAGTCCCATCGCTGTGTAAACAGTCCCTACAACTTCTTCATCTTGCAAAACTGAAGCTCCATACCTATGAAACAATTCCCCATTGGCCCCCCAGCTAAGCCCCTCGTAACGACCATTCTATTTTGTGCCTATGAGACTGCTTTGGTTGCCTCACAGAAGTGGAATCGTGCTGTGTAAGTCTTCTTGTATCTCGTTCATTTCACTTCGCATAAAGGCCTCACGGTTCATCCATGTTCTAACGTGTGTCAGAATTGCCTTCCCTTTAAGGCCGAATGCTATTTCGTTATCTGCATGGACACACTTTGTTTCTCCATTCATCTACTGATGGTCACTTGGGTTGCTTCCACCTCTTGACAGCTGTGAACAGTGCTTCTAGGAACGTAAGAGTGCAAGTATCTTTTTGAGCTCCCTCTTTCAATTCTTTTGGATATATACCCAGAAGTGGGCTTCAAGGAGCTTTTAAAACACTCTATAACCAGTGAACTCACCTGGAGCAGTAGGGGTGGTATTAGGTAGGCACTGTGGGCGCGTGGAGCTGGGCAGTCTGAGGCCAGGCTTTTCTTGACCAGCTTCCCGGGGGCTTAGCACTTTCATTGCTGTCCCCTGAGCCTGTCCCTTGCACAGGCAGCAGAAGGGGCCTGAGCAGGCTTGGGAAGCTGCTGCTCCCTGCCTGCTCCTGCCTGCATTAATATGGCACATTTCTATAGCTCCCTGAAGGAAGAGACGCAGCAGCAGCATTTAATTAGTGCCAGGAACATGCTTTTCCAAGGACACGACTTATTTCTCAGCCAGCTGTTGCCCGTTGCTTCCTAGCAACATGCAGCACTCAAATCTGATTGCTTCTCTCCAGACAGGGTGTGTGTGTGACTGGTCCACCTGCTGTCACTGCTGAGGTGGGGTGGGGGTGGGGCACCCTGGGTCTAGGGCTAATTCTCCAGAGGGAGTGAGGGACCTGAACCTCTTACCCCTGCAAAGCCAGATCTGGTGCTAAAAACTCTTGACCCCTGAACTACCTGCCCCACCCCTCTTTTCCAAGTTCATAATTAGAGCAGACAGAAAGAATGTCACCAGCTATAACTTAGAAAAGGTCTACAAAAGTCCTCTGGGATTGTGAAGTGCAGTTTGGAGATGGAGGAAGAGAGAGTGTTCTCACCCCACAGGAGGTAGAGCCCGCCATTCAGAATGAAGGGGGTGTGTGGGGTGGGGGCGGGGGGCTGGGAGCAGCCTGTTCCGAGCAACCCGAAAGGAAAGCCTCTCATCTCAAGTGGCCCACCAATGGCTCTGGGTCTCAGGGGCTTTGGAAAGAGGGAAGGCAGGTGTCAGCAATGGCTACCACCCTGAAACGGAAGTTGCCAGCTCCTCCAGGCGTCTGAGATGTGGCTGCTCGGGGACGGGACTGAGGCCCCCGGGTCTGTGCAGATGCTCCTCCAGCAGAGGTTGCCAACTGGGTGCTGCTCGGTGACCTGCTGTGTTTGGCCTCTTGGGTGCTTTTGTCCTTTTGAAGATCTGCACGATATCCTGCTTCTGTATGCTGCTGTCAGGGGGCCCACAGTGCCACAGTGGGGTGCCTCTGGACTGGGCGTGTCTGTGTGGTCCTGAGTTAACTGGACCCGACGGGAAGGCAGACGAGGGAAGAGGCTGGGGGTTCGCTGAGAGCTGGCGTTGGGTGATAGATAGCCTGGGTGCCTGGCCCGGTCTGGCCCGGTCTGGAAATCTGCAGAAAGGTGAGAGGCGAGCGGAGGGGAGGGGGAGGGGGAGGAGCTGGGGCCTCCGCTCAGAAGCAGGGAGCCCAGGAGTTGGGCAAGACCTCAGGTGACTGAAGCCTAGAGCTCCTGTGGGGCGGGGAGCTGGTGAGGGTTTGCATTCTGGGGGCCCCCGGAAGAGTTTAATCTGGAGAGGACGGGAGGGATGGGAGGGATGAGAGGGGTGGCGGGGAGGTGAGCAGTGGGACCTGGGAGTTAAGGTAGTGCCCAGCCATGACTGGGGACCCACGAAGAGGCCGACGTGGAAGGGAGGTACCAGACACCGTAGGTTGGTCGTGCTCCTGAGATGTCCGGTGAGGGCATCCCCCGGAGGGCGGAGAAGGAACCGGGTTTGGGGAGGGGCAGAGCTCCAGCTTGGAGGTCAGGGGTGAGGGGCTCCAGCAGCGCCAGGGTCACGCAGGGCAGTGTTTTGTTTGAGGAGAAAATACACCAACACTAGCTAAGTTCAGCTGAGCTGTCACTGTGTGCCAAGCGTGGCGTATACCCTTTACATTGATTGCCTCCTGAAATTTCTCACAGCCCCCCGAAGCGGAAACTATTATGGCCGGCACCTTGCAGACCCGGAAGTGCGGGCAGGAGACATTTGTGACTCAGGGGCCACTGGTCCGCCCTCGGGCACTGAGCGGAAGCGCTGGGACGTGTGCCCGAGTGCTCGGCTTCCAGAGCTTCTGCTGAGAGCCGCCAGGCACCCCAGTGGCTGGTTCTCTGGGCCCCCAGCCTGGGGCTTGCACATTTCTCTCACCCTAAACCCTAAACCACAGCTCTGGGGGAGGCAGTAACGATCCTGTTTTCAGAGGATCACGTGGAGGCCTGGAGGCTAACTAGCCCTAAATGACACACACAGACGGGGATGTCAGGATCGCAGTGCACTTCTGATTGCCAGGCCCACGCTGGTTCCGTGAGCAGGTCGCACAGTGCAGGAGGGGAGGACCCGTGCCAGCCTGGGGGAAGTGGAGAACAAGGGGCAAAGGGCTGGGGCGGGCGGACCTCCAAGTTCTTGCGGAGCAGTGGCATCTAGTGAGGGGAGGAGTTTAGCCTCCAGAATTCTGACTCCATGCTTCCTCGCCTCTCTGAGCCCATTCCCCATCTATGGCAGGCCTGATACTACTGACTTCTGAGCGTTGTGGTGAGGGTGGACAGCACGCCTGGCCCCTGACGGACCCGTCGTTAGTGGTCAGCACACGTGGCAGAAAGTGCCAGTCGTGGGCCAGGCAGCCTCAGGGTGCACACAGCTTCTCCTGGGCCCAGGGGGTGCACGTGAGTGTCTGAGGGGTTAACCTGGTCTTTTCAAGTCAGGCTACCCACGGTGAGAATGAGACACCAGGGGGACATGGTGACCCTTGGCGCTGACTTCCTTCCCAGCTGCTGCTTATCGATGAGGTGAAAATAGGAAGCCACCACCTGTCAGGTCACCCCCGGCGCAGGCCAAGGCCAGCTTGTCTCGGCCTGCAGACACCTTCCAGGTGTGTGCTTTAGGTTGTGTGGGTGTGACACGGCAGCATCTGCGGCGTCACCGCAGCGAGGCCGGACTTGGAAGGGTGTCAGGGGCCACCTAATGCAGGGGCTCCCAATTTCAAGTTCAAGGTCTCTCTGTTCAGCCTCACAGTGTTGTCACTGGGCTCACCCTCACAGTTCTACTTTTCCTACCCACTGAGGAATGCTGTCACTTGTGGGATCTCCCAGCACTCGAACCTCTTGCTGGGTTCGTGTTTTATGAGTGGTAACAGGGAGCAAAGCCCAGCGCCCTCTGTGGGGGCGTCCCAGCGGAGGCTCTGCCCGCCAGCACCCCCACGCCGGGCTTCTGGGGCCGGCTGTGCCAGGGCGGCGGCGTGGAGCTCCCTCCCAAGGCAGCGACCCCCAGATGCTAATACTTTAGTATCGAAACTGTGTTTTCTAACCACCGTTCACATCTGCATAAAATGACTGAGGTCCTAAGCCTGAGGAATGAAGGATTAGGCAGAATGAGTCCCACTTTATAGAACAGGAAGCCTACCGCGAGAACGAGAATCCGGCGCCACTGCAGGGCCCAAGTCAGTGCAGGGTGCAGGCCTGCAGGCCGTGCTCGGGATGCATGAGGTCCACTCGTAGGGCGCAGGACACTTTCTGAAGAGGGTCCTATAGCCGCTCTGGGTCTCCTTACAGAGCACAGACAGATGGAGTCGAAGGCCCTGCTTGAGTTAGAGGGGAGGCCCCGAGGGGCAGCGGAAACGCGTTGGGGGGCGGCTAAGAGGAGCGTGTGTTTCCTGGGCCTGGAGCCAGACCCTGTAAAAGGCTTCGCGTGTGTTAACGTAGTCCTCTCCGCTCTCTGAAGTGCCCACATGACTGTCTCCGGCCGACACGCGACAAAGGATCTCAGGCACGGAGAGACTAGGTAGCTCGCCAGAGGTCCCACAGCCGGTGCCAGAACTCACCGGACTCCGGAGCCCGGGGCTCAGCCCCCTGAGAAGCCCCAGGGAGGGGCCTGGGGTAGAACAGGGCAGATGGCATATCTGGGACTCACGGCCATGTGTACAGGATGGAAAATCCCCATCTGAGCCACAGGTCCACACCACGGGGAACGGCGGGGGTGCAGGGGGAGATGGTCCGCGGGATAAGGGCCGTCTTGCAGACATCTGCATCTGGCGGGGAGGGTGCGTGGCAGATGGGCAGCCACGGAGCCCAGCCCCCACCAGCTGTCGTTCGCAGAGGAGTTCGAGTGCCCGGTGACAGCTGGATTAGGTGTACCCAGCAACCTCATGGCCACTGGGTGGAGACGCACAGTGGGCCCTCCCGGCTGGCCCTTGTAGCACCTCCCAGCCCTGGGAGCTCAGTGCTTGCTAATCGCCGTCCCCATGGCAGCAGGAGGCGACAGGGCCGTCACTAAGGCTGTGGAATCTCCCACCTCTCACGGCCAGGGAGAGAACCTCCCCGTTCTGGAACGAGGACGATGGGTCCGGAGTCTGTACCTGGACCGAACAATGTCTCTCTCATTCTGCTGTCCATCCCCCGTCTTCCACGTCTTCTCTCTCCCCTTGGATGTGGGCCTCCTGATTTCATTCGTGTCGTCTGCCCTCCTGTCTGTTTCTGGCTTCATGTTACAAAAGTGCATCGAAAATCATAGAACACAGAGTAGCTACTAGAGGAGTGCGGGGCCAGGGCAGTATGAGGGGGTGAGCGGCCAGAGGTGCATGGACTGCGAGGGTTCCCGGCAGACCTCGTGGCGGAATACCGCTTCTGGAAGCGTTCTAGTCTGCCTTACACTTCACGGCCTAGGATGACATTGTGGGCACGTGTCCCTTTTTTGTATTATATAAGCTGTTGGTGTACGTGTCGGCGGGGAGGTCCGTATCCCATACCCAGGTCAGAAGCATGCTGAGCCCCAGTCTCGCTGCAGCCACCCTCAGAGTCCGACCAGGGAGCTCCTGCGAGCAGAGCGTCGTTGATGGTGCCTCATGGGGCTTGGGTGGGGCATAAGTGCAGGAAGGTAGGGAATGGTGCCTGCTTCCTGCCAGGAGAATCCTGGAGGTGGAGGCTGGCCGAGCAGGGCAAGGTGACAGACAGTGCTTGGGTACGCCCTTCTGCTGGCATTCCGTATCCACCACAGAAAGGCCCAGCGCAGAGGTCGCTGTGTGGGCAGGTGGCTGGGGTCAGGTCTCCAGAGATCCCCCTAGGCCCAGGCTTGTCATAATGCAGGTGTGATGGCCGGTTTGGGCCAACAGAGCCCCATGGACAGGAGGCCACGAGGGAGAAGGCAGGCGGGGCGAGGGAGAGGCTTGGATTCTGAAGTTCTATTACCGATTTGGATTTGTGACAGAGCTGTAAGGGTCTGAACGGGACTTACTCTGACGATTGAAAGTACCCAGACCCTTCCCGAGAGGGAGGCTTGGGGCCATAGAAGGGGCTCACTGACGCAGTTGATCTGAGGCGGTGATGGGAGAAAAATAAGAAAAATAAGTCGGATCAAGGTCAGCGTGTTTCCTGAACTTGACCCTCATGGAGGGGACGCACAGAGCTGCTTATGTCCCAGCGGGCACAGGAGGGGTGGGCCCACATTCTGCTCGCCGCATTCCGGGAGGCCGGGAGCCTGCGTGGCGACCCAGTTTCCTGCCCGTCTAAGGGACGCGAGCTCTGATTACGGGGGTGTGAGGGCGCCGGTGACGGCGGAGTTCTTTCCAATCAGACAGAATGGTGAGAAATGCATTTTTGTTAATGCTCCAATTATCCCAACTAGGACAAAAAAAATGTGTTTTGCCTGCTCCCAGGGACGAGCTGTCAGGGTCCCCTGTTTGCTCCTCGCCTGGCAGTAGCCTGTGCCCAGCTTGCACAGCCGGAGGGGCTGGAGCGGGGTCCCTGCAATGGCTGGGGTTCATCTGCTTCCTTCAGGGCCCAGGATGCAGGGCCCAGGAAGGGGCCCTGTCGGTTACTCAGAGGAGGGGCCCAGGTTCCTTCTGTTAGGGGCAGCTGCAGGGCTCCTTGACCCTTCGGCCCAGAAATAGCAAGGTTGCCTCCTAACCCTGTCTTGGGTGGGCCCGGCCCACCGGTCCTGGCCGAGTCTGTTGTCCATCTCTCGTCTCCTCTCCAGGGGAGTATTCGCCCTTCTGCTAGCTGCCGGTGGCCCCAGCGGTGCTGGGCTTGTGGCTGCATCACCCTCATCTCCGCTACACGGTCACGTGGCCTTCGCTTCTGCCCGTGTAGCCACAGCTCCTGCGGTCTCCATTTTGTAAGGATGCGTGGGATGGCATTCCAGCCTTTGCCCCACCCCTGAGGGTCCCCCGCACTGCGGTCACTAGCTGTGACTGAGCTGTGGGCCCCCAGGGTGGCTGCGCCTCATCCCACTCACCTGCGTCTTCGTTCTGAGGGGGAAACTGAGATCCAATGCGGGGAAGGGGAGTGTGGCCCCACAGCCTGCGGCCGAGTCTGCTCAGCTGGGTCTAGACAGCAGGTGTCCTGCTGGCCAGGGCCACCTGTGACACTACGCTGACCCTCAGTTGACATTTCCTTTTGGTTCAAGGGGATTACAGCAAATCCAAGGTGGTTAAGCTGCCGCTGGGCGCTATGGAAACGGAGCAGTGCCGCCTCCCTCCAGCTGGGCAGTAAGGACACGGAGGCCAGGCTGGGGACTTTGCTGGGACGGCTCGTTGTGCTGGCTCACAGAGCATGTGCACAATTCAATCTGAACCTGGGCGGGCGAGGGGAGCAGCCAGATGAGTTCCCAGAGCCAACTTCCCAGCCAAGTCAGATGTCTGTCCCCAAATACTGGACCACCAGCCGGGTGGTGGCGGGGGTGGGGCGTGTTACAGGGTTTGCGTGTGTCAAATGAGTGTGAAAATGTGTGCAATGCCTGACTCGGCAGCTTCCATATGTTTTTTAAATAAACTGGTTCCTTTTCTCCGTTTTTATTTTCATTGGTTCACTGTGAAGCCAAGTAACAACGATGCACACAGCCTCCTGTCCTAAAGCTGAAAAAGGTACCAAGTCTCCTTTCTGCCCGTTTCCCAATCACTTAGGGTCTCTCCCTGGAGACAGTGCTACCATTTCGGGGTATGTCTTTCCGGATCTTCAGTGCCTGTACATTCACGACACATATCCTATGCTTTTCTCCAAAAGTGAGCCACTGGACTCCGCGCTGTCCTCTCCCCACCTTTATTGCTCATCTCAGCTTGTGTCGGACGGAGCAGTTTCCTGAACTAGCCCCGTGACTGGGCATTCGGGTTCCAGTGTCTGACCCGTACTCAGTGCCTCAGTGAGTCATCTTTGCGGACTTGCTACACACGCGAGAGCGTCTGTGCTGAGCTGTGCAATAGAGTAGCCGCCAGCCACGTGTTGCTGTTTACATTAATATGAATGAAATGAAACTTAAAACCCAGTTCCTCACTCGTGCTGGCCCCATCGCACGTGCTGGGGAGTCACGGGGCGTGTGGCGGCGTGGGGGGCTAGTGGCACTCTTGGGGCAGTTCTCGAGCACGTCCGTCGTGCAGGACGTGCTGTTGGACGGGGATCAACGCAGCCAGAGGTCTGTACGTCTGCAGTGCTCTTAAGGGGCGCTCGCTATTTATATTCCTCCCCCCGCCCCCGGGGAGCGCTCAGAGAGGGGGAGCACTTTTGTTTCAAGACGGTTGGGTGGAACGTTGGGGGATAGAAAGGAACGTTTCCTGGGTACTGACGCAAGGACATGGGTGCCCACGCGGTTTGGTCACACACAGCTGTCGCCCACTCGCAGCAGGCACTCCTGTCGTAGGGAACCCCACACCGGCTGTCTCCGTCGGAGGTCCGGCCTGCTGCCACCCCGCGTCTCCCCAGCCCTGTCCCCTCAGACGTTCCCTGTTGTCATGACACAGCCTTAACCAGACGACTCGGCGTCGGGCCAAGCCCCCTCACCTCCCATCTCTGCACCCTCCTTCCCTTTGGTGGCCTCCACGTTGCCAAGTGTGGTGGGCACTGCCCCGTCCTCAGCTGCCATGAGCTCCTCGCGACCTCTTGGCTGCAGGCCGCACTTTGTCCCTTCCCTCCTGAAGCACCTGCGCTGCCTGCCCCGCGGTCTCGTCCTGGCAGCGCTTACGACGCGGTCTCGTCTTCTCACTCTCTTTCTGCTGGGCAGGCTCGTCCCCACCGTGGCTTTGAGTGGCGTCATCTGGGCAGCGATGGTCGTGCACCTGAATTCCCGTTTCCTTGATCACTAGTAAGACGGAGCGTCTCTTCCTGGTTTGCCGGTGTCCAGTGCTAAGGACACACGTCGAGCCATTTGGCTGTCTCGCTTGCCGTCTCCACAGGGCCCCCTCCCACCCCTCCTCCTTCATCTGAAGGGGCTGTCCCTTCACGCTCGTCACACGCATACCTCTCTTACGGGGCGTCTTTCCGGTTCGGCCAGCTGCCTGTCTAGCGCCCCGAGACTGTGCTCGAGGGGAGCAGTGGCAGGTGCCTTATCTCCACCCCGCAGCCCAGCCTGTGTTTGCGCAGTGACCCGTGTTTGCGCGGCCTGGCTGCACGGACTGTTTCTGCTGTGGCAGTGACTGCTCCGTCGCTGTGGGCTGTGACACTCAGATTTAAAAAGCAATGTGTGTCCCCAGAATAGGAAAACAAAATGAATACAAGAGAATTAAAAAGCCCAGTGAGAAGGTATATACGAAGGGGGACCCCCTCCTGCCCATCCCTCCATTCGCCCTGCTCCCTGTCAGCCTGGCCTCCCCACGCCATGGGCACTCAGTCTCGGGGGCTGGGACTGCTCAAGTCCCTGGGTGTGGAAAAGATGATGCCACTTAGCTGTGGGGAGTCTGTCCACTCTTAGAAGACACAGACTGAGGACCGTCTACCCACACTGTTAGGGCGCACTTCCAACTGGCTCCCCAGGGTGACATGTTCCATCAGGAGGATGCTCCAGACCTAGGAGGCAAAAAGCTCTCCACCTGGGGCCCAACGACAAGGTGTTAATAAGGTGCAACGAGGGGCTCTGGGAACCTCGGGTAAGGGGCCCAAAAGGGAAGGAAATTCTGGAAAACAGGACGGTGTCTGGTGAACGGCAGCTCGCATTTACACTTTAACCCTTCAATCTAAGGCTTCATCGCAATCCACAATCCCCTCTTCAGGAGAAGGTGGGGATTACTGTTTGCAAATCCAGAGCAAAAACCTCACAAATTACTACAGATGGTAGAGACTCTTTTATTTTCTTAGAGCAGGGCAGCATTTACGGGCAGGGGCCAGGGCCACCCCGGGGCTCCCCTTGTGTCCGAGAGAGGCATGGCCTCCGTTCTGGGCGTGCCTGTCTCCACGGCCACCATGTGAGGAGGTGAGGCTGTCCCTTGCTGTCTGCAGGACCTCCGGCAAGCCCCCTCTGGAGACGGCTCCCCGTGGGCTTCCTACCAGGTCCAGCCCGAGATGGAGCTGAGGTCGGGGTCAGGTGAAGGCCTCCTTCCCGTCACAGCCTCCGGGCCTTCCGGGGGCGGCAGCCGTTGTGTGGGATGGGCGTGTTGTCGGTGATGGAGATCACTTCCAGGCCCCCCATGGTCAGCCCCTTGATGGCAGACTGGAAGGAGCAGAAGGACAGTAGAGAGGCATGGTCCCAGGGCTTGGACAGGGAGAGGCGTGGGGGTGGGGTAGGAAGCTCGCTGGCTTTGATACCTGTGACCCCACCCTATTCTACTCTCACAGAGGTCTCCCAAGTACATCCCTTCCCCAAGTCCTCAGTGCTGCCCCCGCCCACCTTGTGCTGTACAATCTAAGGACCAAGACCACCTATGAATCCAGAGCTACTTAAGCATCGCACTTCTGTAGCTTAAGCTGATTCCGTGGTCTGGAATGTCTCCTGTCTGCCCCCCACCCCACAGATACACACACGTGGCTAATACCTTGTTATTGTTAAAAAACAGAGATGTTACCTCTTTGGGGAAGCTTTCCTGATTAAACCCAATGGGCTCCCAGCACCCTGGGCACAAGCTTTACCACTGCCCCCACTGGTCTGTACTGAGGGACCCCCTTTTTGCTCCCAGTGCCTGGCAGGCAGCAGGCACTCAGTGAATGTCTGATGCATTGCACTAGGTGATCGGGGCGTGCTGTGAGGTTAGCAGGGCCTAAGAACAGCAGAAAGGAACTCCAAGCCGCGTGTAAATCCCCTACCAGACCCTTCGGCACTGTCTCTACTCTGCTCTCTCACTCACGAAGGAATCACTGTCACTTACCAAGCGCCCCGGCCCCAGGCCTTTCACCACCACGCGGATGTGGGTCACGCCCTTCCCGGCAGCTTTCTGGAGAGGAGCAGAGTGGTGAGTGCCCGGAGAGAATGGCTCCACCCACCACTCTTGCTACTGTTCCCTGGAGCAACAGGTTCGGGGCTCCCGGGCAAAGGCACCCACATATACAGACAGACAGAGGCCAGGAAGGAAGCCCAGGACAGACAGCCACGGTGGGGCACAGCAGCCCAGAGCGGAGAACTTGGAAGTCACAGATTTAGTCAGCTGTGGTCCCTCTTTGCCCAGCGCAGCACTGCCACCTCATGGAAACTCCTAAACATCGCCCCGGTTTTTCTCAGCTGGTTGAATGCAGAATTTCAGACCAGGAGGAGTGCCCTGCACTTACAGGCTGCGCTTAAACGCCCACCTACGAAGTGTTACTACTTTAAATCTTCAGTAACACTGAACTTCTTCTTTAAGTATAAAGGCAGTTCGTGACAGAAAGTCTGGAAAGCACACAGAAGTCACCCCACCCACCCTGCAGGAGCTACTATTAAGATTAACATGTTCGAGTGTATGTAAACTGCCCACTGGTAGACATGCAGCACACTTTCATGACCATTAATACATAGCAATCAATATTTGAGGGTCGAGTTTTCCGTCTGCTTCGACAGAACCAGCGTGACCCTTTGTAGACAGTGCACAGGCTTTGGTCCCAGACCAGTGTGGGTTCTGTTCAGAAAACTAAGCTGGGTGCATGGCTCTGAGCAAGTCGCACACTCTGTACCTCAATTCGCTTTTAAAAATGTGGGTAGTCTTCTGAGGATTCAGGGTGATGAGTGCAGTGTCTGGAGTGCAGGACATGTTCAATAACCACGCCAACGGCAGCACACTGCCTATTTGCTGCTAGAAAGGTCTGCAGCAGTTCACACTCAAACTGGTATTGCATGAGGGTTTTCAGCACACCACATCTTCCCAAAGAGACCGCTGTCACCAATCCCAACCCCCCTCACTGGTCTTTAAGTTGGGGAGGCCTTGCTAAGCCTTCGGCACCTGGCTCTGAAGTCCAGCAGAATGAAGCTAAGAGAGGAGAAAGGAGGAGGCTGCGCACACAGGCCCCTCAACCCCTGCAGTGTTCGGCTGGCAAACACCCCACTGCCTCTGCAGGGTGAGTTTGCAGAGACTCCTCTGCGATCGGCCACGCGGGAAGGGCACAGCTGCCGGAGGGGGCGGGAGACGCACTTACCGCCGCAGCCGCGATGCCTGCTGTTTGGGCCGCGATGCCCGTGCCCTTCTTGGCATTCCGAAACCCCTCCGTGCCACAGGAAGTGCGGGCGAGGGGCTGGTTTGTGCTGGAGACGACCTGGATCTGTGTGCTGGGAAGCAGGGGAGGCACAGAAGAGACAGTGTCCTTCGGGCACGTAAGAGAGCGTGAACGTCTGCCCTCGTTGCCCTCGCACAGTTGGAAGCTCCCAACACCCATCTGAAGGAAAGCTCTTCTTTGCATGAAATCAGAATGAATGTTACAGAGACGAGGAGGGGCCCAGCGGACGTCTGCAGGGCCACCATCCTGCAGGATGTGGTGCCCAGTGCCACCCAGCCATCCCCGATGGAGGGGACAGAAGCCCACCTGGACCTGCCCAGGGGCTTCCCTTCCCACTTACTTGTTGTAGGAAGCTTTAATGTGTGCGATTGGGATCTCCTCAAATTTCTTTCCTGCCCACCTCAGAGAGCTCTCCTGTCCTGGAACTGGGGGGTAAATGCTGCAATGAGAAACAACGTTTTAGGTAAAATTGTCCTGATTTTTTTTAAACCAAAGAAATCTGTCCCATGGGTCCTTCCGGTGCTGCTGCCCTTTCTGAACACTGTACTTCTGTGGCTGTTTCTTGAGTTACTGACTCTAGACACATCAAGCGACGTTCTGCTAGAAGAAAAGAGAATTTGGTCTATTCTCCCCGTCTCCTGTTGTCTTTTCTAGTATAATCAGATCACTATTTTCAATCCTCTATAGGCTCCACTTTCTGCAACTTAAAAAATAAAAAAAAACCCTCTATTTCTTGTTTCCTCAGGCTTTACTGCCATGAAATTTCTGTTGCAACTCTGGTCTATTGCAAAAATGGCCACAGACAACAATAAATCAATGGTAGTGGCTGTGTCCCAACAAAACTTTATTGGAACTGACCCGATCTGGCCCATGGGATGTAGGCCAGTGGTTTTCCATACGGGCTGAACAGGAGAATCACCTGTTACTGTGAGGCATAAGCTCTACTCCAGACTTTGGAGGGGGCCTGGGAATCTTGTTTCTAAAATGCCTCAAGTGAATCACTTGTGATCTCAGGGTTGAGAACACTGGCCTAGACACTGTGATGAGGTCAAAATCTTTTGCCTTCTTAGTTCAATCTGTTCTCTGGCCATCCTAGTCTGTGGCTATCCTCAGTCAGTACTCTTCATTTTCCCATGGAGAAACTGAGGTATGAAGAGGGGAACTGGGTTAGTCGGGAGGCCAGGCCTTGGGCCTGGGAGACCTGACTCAGTTCAGAGCTCTGCTCGTCATGCAGTGCTTTCCTTTATTCAAACATGTACACAGTCATCACAGTGTTTGAGATGTGAGTTAACCTACATGTGCAAGTCAGATCCGTGTCTGTACCCCCCAGTCACCTGAAATACAACAGATTCCAGTTTAGAAACACTACTATCTGAACACTGTCCTCCCCTCAGCCCTACCTGCTTTCTCACAGAGATTTTTAAAAAACAACACAAAACAACAACACAGGGGTACTCCAGAGTTACAAGTGTAATCTTTCCTGCTAGGCCAGATCTTAGAGATGACTTAGCTTCTCAGCCAGGTGCTGGTTTATCAGCCTACACGCCGAGGTGGAAAGTGGACGAGGCTCTAGGATGACACTGTTCAAGACACCATCACTTCCCATTTGACAATTTCCCCTGCTGACTTTTGGGGGTCAAAAAATTTAAACCTACTAAACTCTGAATGTACCAGTGGAATGCCTTATATATATAAAGCAAGGTTTCTGAACTAGGAAGGACTCGGAACTTGAACCATTTCATTGAAAGCACAAACAAGGTCAGGCCTTTAAGCCTCCCAGGTCCAATGTACAAACGAACAAGCCAAGCAAGTTCAGGCAAAGGAGGAAGAATCTTCCGGCACTGGTCTGCTGCGTCTTCATACCCATCCTCAGAGAGGGAACGCAGAGAGGGGCCGGCACACAGGGGGTCCCTCATGCACGCCTGAGGACTGCCTTCAGGCATGAGAATGTGCTGATCCCTGCACAGACCAACCCAAACGGACCCTGACACAAACACGGCAGAAGATGGACTCTTACCTGGGTAAGCTGCAGTTCTGCTCCCAAACAGAAGGCCCTGCCTCATGGTCCTCAACCTATTTTCTAATTGTGGCTACAGTCAATTTTTAGAAATGAAAAATAAATGCAGAAAAATGTGGAGATTAAGCTCCTGGCCCATTACTCCTGTCATAATTATAAATATGATTTCAGTAAGAGCGTTCCAACCCTTGGCTTCTGTTCTTGACCTCTCTTTTCTCCAGTGACCTTGTGTCCTCTTCCCTACCCTGGCTTCGTGCTGCAGTGGTCATACTTAGCCCTCGTCATTACCACACCTGCAGCTCCAACATAACCCTGGTTCCAAGAACCTCTGGTCATCACCTCCTGGCACACCCATGGGCTCCCTCTACTACCTTCCCTCCAGGAACTCTTCAGTCCCAATGATCTGATAGCATTCCACTCCCCCTCACACCCCTGATGCTCCCACTTCTCTCCTCACCTCAAGTACTTTCCATGGCCAATCAATGTGCTCAGTCCCTAGCACAAACCCTCAATGCTCTGCTCCTACAACCCCGGTCAGATCCATCTTGCCAGCCCCTCGGAGCCCGTGCATGCTCCCGCACAGCTGGCTAGAGAAAGACACAGCAGTGACAGCTGGCACGCCAGGTCACGGTTCCACAGACTCAGCGTTGATGACATCTGGGGCAAGATAATTCTCTATTGTCGGGGGCTGACTTGTGTACTGTGGGGTATTGAGCAGTTCCCCTGGCCTCTACCTCTGGATACTGTCCTCCAAATTATGACAACCAAAAATGTCTTCAGACATTGCTAAAAGTCCCCTTGGAGGGAAAACTGCCCCAGGCTGATAACCACTGCTTTATTTTAATGACTTCTAACATCAAGTGGGCCCTCAGCACTGCCTGGCAATCATACAGACAGGCCCAGTTCAATCGTCCTCCCATTCTCCTGGATGACCATTTTATACCTTCTTTTGTCTCCTCAAACCTCCAGTTCCTTCCTGCTTGCTCACTGCCAGCTGATGACCTTCCCAGAGAAAGAGAAGCAATCGGAATTTCTTCCAGCTCACTGTGTCGGACATCTGAGCCCACAGTCTTTGCATTCTCTCCTCTGTGATGGCTCCACTTGTGTGTTAGCCTCTCAGGGACATCACTCCAGCAGTGCTTCCGCTCTGGCATCACTGTTCTCTCCCCTCTCTATTGCATCACTCCCAGCAGCAGAACAGGCTCATCTCTTCAACCCAAACCCAAACAAAACCACTTGACCCCAAAGCCTCCTTGAGCTACTGCGTAATTCTCCAGTGCCTCCTCCAGCAGAAGCCCCTTCAGGAACTGACTGCTTCTCCCTGTTCTCTCTGAACCCACTCCAATTTAGCCCTTATTCCCTCCACCAAATTGCTGTCTCCTACCACTCCATGACAAATGCTCTAGTCAAGGTCACCAACCAACTCATGTTAAATCCAATGAGCAGTTCTCTCATCAGCCTACTGACCTGTCATAGCAGCACTGAACAGAGCTGATCTCTCTGCCCTTCAAGCACATCCCTCTTTGGACGTCCCTTCTGTCTCTTGAGGATTCTTCCTCATCTCCCAAGTCTCTAAAGGCCAGAGTGCTCCAGGGTTTGGTCCGTGGACCTCTTCTTTTTCTCTATACTTACTCTCTTGATGACCTTGTAGTCTCATGGTTTTATTTTATTATTATTATTATTTTTTTTTTGGGGGGGGGGAGGTTTCCCCTGGCTGGGATTCGAACCTGGGCCGCAGTGTTGAGAGCACCGAAGCCTAGCCACTACACCACCAGGGAAACCCAGTCTCATGGTTTTAAACACCACTTACATGGTAAGTTTTCCAAATGTGCATCTCTAGCCCAGATCTGTCCCCTGAACTCCATTTCTGATGGTTAACATTGTGTCTCCCCTTGGAGGTTAATTATCTCAGACATAACCACCCAAATCCAGTCTCCTGCAGTCTTTCCCACCTTATGACAACTCTGACATTCTGGCTGTTGAGGCCCCAAGTTTTAGTGTTCCTTCATTCCTCTCCTTTCCCCATACATTAACATATCCTTTTGGTTCTGCTTTCTAAATGCCTCAGTCCAACCATTTATACTGCTTCTACTGCTGTCACTCTCGTCCGAGCCACCACCATTCCTTGCCTAGATTATTTCAGTCATCTTCTAACTACCTAGAAGAGTTCTAGCTTTCATCCTTACTTCCCTGCAGTTCAATATCAACATGACAGCCAAAGGGACTCTTTAAAATGTAGCCACGATCATGTCAGTCCTCTGTTTACCATTCTCGCATCTCACTCAGAGTAGAAGCTGAAGTCTTGACGATGGTTTACAGGTGACCCAGGATGTAGCCCTGTGTGCCTACTGCACCCCTTGCCCCATCTCCTACTTTTACTCCTCACTGGCCACCTTACTATTGCTAACAAACACTAAACACTCTCCTCTCCTACCATCTGCCATAGTTCCATGTTTTACTTGTTTGTAAGCAAGTAAATAATTGCTGTCCCTTAGCCACTAGAATTTAAGTTCTGTGAAGGCAGGGGTTTTTGTGTGTTTGGTCACCAGTGTGTCCCCAGTACCTTGAACAGTGCCTGGCAATGTTGAATGACTACAATACAATCTTGACTTAAAACTCCTTTAGAAGGTCCCCACTGCCTACAGTGAAGTGTAAAGGCCTCACCACAATAGACAAGACCCTTGGCATTCTGATTCCTTCTTGTCTTGAAGGTTTCATCTGCCATTGTGCAAACACCTGACTATACCATGTTCTTTCATACCGCGTGCCTTTACAGACTCTTACTTTGCCTAAAACGATCCATTTCATTGCATCCAGGTGAACGCCCATTCAGATAAATTCTTAGCTCCCTATTTCCTTCCCTACAGTCCTACCTGACTTCCTCAGGAGTTAGACACTCAATCTTTCATACTTCTATGCATTCAGTTCATACCTCCAGTATCTTATTGCTCAGATTATGGTGAAAAATGTTCACGTGTTTGTCTTCCCTGGCAAACTGTTAACTACTTTTGGGGAAGAACGATCTTTTGTGTTTATATTCGCACAGGCTATCATGCTGCCTGGCACAGCAGTGTTTCAATAATTGTTTCTAAGTATACATAGTATATAAAGGTGGTGGCACTGGTGGGGTGTAAGATGCCAGTCCCTAGGGCAGAGCACAAAAGCCTCCCTAAGACCTTAAACCAACTCCAAAAAATGCACAGTAATCTATACCTTAGCACAGAACCCCCTCTCCACTCCGATTTTGTGTCCTAGGTCCAGGGAAGGTTATTATTCTGACAATGATCTTCCTCTCATAGGGAAAGCAAGCTGATATTTACTATACACCTCCGACATCACATGTTCACTGGACATCCTCTTTATGCCAACGCACATCTCATTTAATTCTCACACTTCCCTCGACATTATATCCTTTTTTTTTTTTACTAGAAAACTGAGGCTCAGATATTAATTTTCATAATGCTCCGCAGATGGCAAGTGACAAAGTTTGGAATTCACTGGTTCTGACTTTGGAGGGTGGTGCCGGTGTGCCTAGGGCTGGACCTAATTGGCCCTCACCTAGAGATGCTGCGGCTCGGAGCTGGAGCCGACGTCTTCTCAACTTCCTGCTTGGCTGCGGCGTCTTGCAACTGCTGGGCGCCCGTATGGATGGTGGGGGCCGGCGCCCGGGCCACGACCCTGCGGGGGAAAATAGCTCAGTGAGGTCCCCAGGCTTAATGGCCACTGGAGTCCAGGTGGCCCATGGGACACGGGCAGGAGCGCAGTCCCGGGGCGGGGTGGTGGGCCGTGGGCTCGGAGCGGGTAATCATTCTTACCTGATCGCCCGTGGCCAAGCCCATGACCGCAAGACCCAAGACCCTGCGTTTCTCACAACCTGCATGACTCGAATTGACCCCAGTCAGCTCCCGTCCGCAGCGCTCGCGGAGCCCCGCGTACCTGGAGCGGCGCCAGCACCATGAGCGCCTGTGGGGGCGAGTAAAGAGGAAAAGTCATTTGATTCCTCTTCATAAGATCCATTAAAGATTTTTATTCCATTTTAGGTGCTCTATAATAACTACTTCTGCGATTTTCAACTGGGAATTTCTCACCGTTTTCCTACTTTTCTAACTTTAGGTCTTCGCCCACCCCTTCACATTGGAATGGTTCGTTCTAGTCGTTCCGGGGACAGAGCTTTTCCCTACAGGCCACTCCCGCGATGCCTTGTGGGAACGTGGGATTGGCCCAGACCGAGAGCCGCGTTGCATTGTGGGAGGACTGAGAGATGGCGGTGCCGGGAAAGCCGGCTCTGTTAGGGGTGGTGAGGGGCTGGCGGCGGATTGAGGGGCTCAGGGCCAGTAGTCTGTGTTCTCGCGCCCTCATTCATGCGGCCCCATCCTCGAACCGCGCGTCTCCATGGCGGCTGTTGGGCGCGTTGTGCCTTCAGCGGCCACCGCTGGTCTCGAAATCGCTGAACCCTTTGCAGGAAGAGATGGCGGCTCTACTACAGCAAGTAGGTTTGAGATGCGGCTTCAAGGTGCCGTTGGGGAACCAATAAAGTCACGCGAGCCTGGGTTGGACCCCGACTCTGGCACCAGTCTCTGTATGAGCTTGGACAAATCACTTTACCTCAGAACTGTAGTGTACTTACCTGTAAAATGGTACCTACCTTACTGGGTTGGTTTGGTACATAGTAGGTATTCATTAAAAGGTAATTTGTTTTCATTGGCCTTCTTTCTTGTCACCTTGGGCAAATATTTGGGGATGCTCTCCTTTGTCATTCAGTGACCTAGGGAAGCAGCGGTAAACAAGACGGCCTGAGTCCCTATCATTAAGTCCCTGTCATCACTTTGGAGAGGAGGAAGTCTTATGTGATGAGTGTTAGGAGAAGCCAGTGGACACATGTAAGATGCCTATGAAAAAGTCACCCGTTTGGCCTTCCAACACTGTGTGAGGGACAAGTGAGGAATCATGTACAGAAACTGGGTGTAGTGGCCACGAGGGTCTGAAGTCCCCACAGATAGTAATTGAAGGATAGTATGTTTCCCTAGAGTCAGGTGTTTTTCTCTTGGCTTCTGAAAGCTATAAACTTCACTTCTGCGTTTTTTACTTGGTTCGTTTTCTCTGCAAATAATTCATTAATCACGCTACAGATAATCACTGAGCACCTATTATGTACAGACATTGTGCTGAAATGCTAGGGATGCAGTGGTGAATGAGAGAGAGAACTGATTCTCAGAGTGCTTCAGTCTAGAGGAGGGGGGCCAGTCAATAACCAAACAACCCTGTGACTAACTGGTAGGTGTAAGGGAAAAGATGTTACAGTAAGAGGGGTTAACAGGAATGTCTAATTTTGATTTTATGAGAGTTGTCAAGGAATATCTCTCCAAGAAAGTGGTATTTAAATTGAGATCTGAAAGTTGAATAGGACATCTCCCAGGAGAAAAATGGGAAGGGAAGAAGGAACACATCTGTGAACTCCCGGAGGCAGGAACTGGTGAGAGATTCTGACTTAAGACTGGCATCACTGGAGCCTGGTAAGCACGCAGGTAGTGCCTGTCCGGTTCTCTGTTAGTAGCCATTTTGACCTCCAATCATATTCTGACATTTTAGCAAATGTGGTTCAGGCCCAACGTGTAGGTGGCTGTTTCTCTTTCTCAGTTTGTTTCTTTGGGGTTTGATTGTATGTCTGGTTGTATTGGGTGGTAAACTGCTGAGTCTGTCAAATGGTCTATAACTCTGTTACATTTTGCCTGTTTTTTTGTCCTCTTAATTTTCCCAGATTGAAATAGAGAGAAGCCTGTATTCAGATCATGAGCTTCGTGCTTTGGATGAAGCCCAGCGAATGGCAAAGAGGAAGGATGACCTCTATGAGGAAGAAGATGAACGGAAAATATTGATGGTACAAGATTTGGAAGATATGTGGGAGCAGAAATTTCTACAGTTCAAACCTGGAGCTCGTATCACAGGTCTGTGGTCTACTCAGGCCCGTGAGAGGCAAGGCAAAGAGGGGTATTCTGGTACCCTAACAAAGGATACTTGCTTAGCCTTGCTTTGTGTTCTGAGTATTATAATAGATAATTGCAAATGACAAAACTGCTTTCAGTTGGGAGAAGACTAAATTCTTTTCTCTGTTGCTCACATCTGCCCTAATATAATTTTTTCATTAAATTAATAAACCTCATATACGTTTTTAAGGCCTGTGCTATTTTCGAGTAGGAGGTAAGGATGTTGGGGTACCCTTTTCTCGCTCAGTTAAACTTCATGAATGTTACCTGAATTTAACTCCTAGTTTGGACTGAAAGGAGGGGAAATGAAGCCTTTTCCCACTGGTTCTCTGTGCTTCATCTGAACTCCTCCTAAAGCAGAGGGTTCTTTTATCCTTATTTCTCAGAGGAAGACTGAAGAGAAAGTGGGGGCTAGTTAAGTCAATAATCAGTGAAGTAGTATGTATGAATTAATGTGAGTATTGCTTCTTTTCCAAAGACTCAAAGTATGTTATGGTTTGTTCTTCAGGAGAAGTTTGGCTGTTGGTTTCCTCTCCTAATAGTTTAGTTTCCTCAAGATTGTAAGACTCTTAACTTGAAAGAGGTCAGAGTTAGAGAGATGGGTCAGGGTTGTAATCTGATTATAGTAGTCCCCCCTTATCTGCAGGGCATACATTTCAAGACCCCTAGAGGATGCCTGAAACTGCAGATAGTACTGCACCCTGTACTATGTTTTTTCCTATACAGACACACCTATGATAATGGTTTATAAATTGGGCACAGTAAGAGATTAACAACAATAACTGATAATAAAATAGAACAATTATAGCAGTATATTGTAATAAAATTATATGCGTATGGTCTCTGAAACCTAAGGAAGTACTTTATGGCTTCTTGGCACATCTGAATTGCCAGCATTACTGCTCTTGTGCTTTGGGGCCACGATTAAGTAAAATAAGGGTCACTTGAATATAAGCACTGTGATACTGAGTGGATCTGATAATCGAGACAGCTACTAAGTGACTTACGGGCCAGGATCGTATACAGCATGGAGACACTGTACAAGGTGATAATTCATGTCCCAAGCAGGGCAGAGCCAGATGGCAAGCAATTCTATTATGCTACTTAGAACAGTGTGCGAAAAGTTATGAATAGTTACTTTTGGAATTTTCCATTTGCTATTTTTGGATCATGGTTGATTGCGGGTAACTGAAACCAGGGAGAGTGAAGCCACAAATAAGGGGGAATCTACTTTCTATGTTCTTTGAGGGTAAGGCTTGTGGTTCTTCCTTAAAGGAAGACTAAAATTGACCTCCTTGGTTCAGGCAGATGACAGTTATCTTGTCTCTTCTGACCCCCTTTCCTTCTCAGAAGCTGATAAAAAGAATGACCGAACCTCACTGCACCGGAAGCTAGACAGGAACCTTGTTCTGTTGGTCAAAGAGAAGCTTGGAGACCAGGATGTTTGGATGCTGCCTCAGGCAGAGTGGCAGCCTGGGGAGACTCTCCGAGGTACAGCTGAGCGAGTCCTGGCCACACTCTCAGGTGAGTTGTCTGCCATCCTCCAAACCCCATGAGACAGGTTTAAGGGTAAGAAGTGGGAAGGTTAGTGAAAACTTATATTTATAAAAATTTCTGCTAGGAAAATCCAGGTAAGGATTTTCCTTAGATCAGGTGACTCTATTTTTGAGATTTTAAAATTTAGTATAGTGGACCCTTGAACAACATGAGTTTGAATTGTGTAGGTTCACTTATATGTGGATATTTTTGTGGTAAATATATACAGTACTGTAAATGTATTTCTTCCTGTGGTTTTCTTAATGACATTTTTTTCCTTGTAGCTTACTTTACTATAAGAATACAGTATGTGTATGTACACACACACACACACACACACACACACACAATATGTGTTAATCGACTATTTGTTATTGGTAAGGATCCTGGTTAATAGTAGGCTATTAGTAAAGTTTTGGGGAGTCAAAAGTTATATGCGGGTTTACGACTGTACCCGCATATAACCCCCTTAACCCCCCGCCTTGTTCAAGGGTCAACTGTACCTTCAGTGTTCCTACCATTCTCATAGCCTGCTTCTCTTTTTATCCTTGCTTATCAGCACCACCACTTACCTGTCACCCAACTAGAAATCTTAGCTATCCTTGGCCTCATTCCCACACGCATAAATTCTTGAGTCTTACCTGGTCTGCTCTGAATACTCCCCTCTTCACTTGTGCAGCTTTAGCTGTGACCCTTTCACTTCTCACTCGACCAGGTTTTCTTAGCCTTGGCACTGATGATGTTTGGCACAAGAGAGTTTGTTGTGGGCACTGTTCTCTGCCTTGTTGGATGTTTAGCAGCTTCTCTGACTTCTACTCTCTAGGTGCCAGTTGCACTAACCCACCTCCTCTAGTGTGACAACCAGAAATGTCTGCTCTAGATGCTGCCACGTACTTCTGGGGAGTGAAATCACAGGGTCGAGAACCACTGCTTTAAAGTAGATGCCAAACAAGTTCCCCCTTGCTTTTGTGTCACACCCTTCAGTGCTGCCAGAATGAGCTTGCTAAAACACAAACCCTTGTCACTTCTCTACTTGGAGGCCTTATGAGGTTTTTCCTAAAAGGTCAGAGTTCATCAAACATGGCCTACACGTCCCTTTTGCTCTGACCCTGAGCTCATCAGTCTTCTGTCTTGCTGCTCATCAATGTGTGTTCTAAGCTCTAACCTAGTAGTCCTTTCCACCCTTGAATAATCTGGTCTTTCATGTGTTTGTGTTTTGAGGTTTTTACTCCTCCCTGGTCCGACCACTCGTCCCATTATATCTTCCATGGTGGAAGCTTCTCCAGGCCTCTAGGAAGAGAGAGCTAGTCCTTCCTGTGGGTTCCCAGGCACTTGTGTGGGCCCTTGGTCTGTATATGCAATAGACATTACTCTGCCTACCGTCTGCTGGACGCTGTTAGGGGTCACAGTGGTGAATTCTGCCTCCTGCGTGCCACGTGGGTGGGGCTGCACCTGGACACTACACTTTCCTCCTTTAACCTCTCCTCTGCAATAAGTAAATGCGAATGGTACTATGTGAAAGATAGGTTGATATTTAATAGGTGCATAGAAATGTTGATTTATTGCAAATTTATTAAAATGGCAAAAACTCAAGCAGAGTATGAAAGTGTATTTACAAAAACGTCAAAGCTCGTTTCTCTCCTTCCCTTTGGCACCACACTTTCCAAGGATTTTTCCAAGGTGGAATTCTTAGAGGTGGAATTAATGGCCCAGGATAGTCGCATTTATGTTCTTGTAGGGCCTGCCCAGTGGTCCTGCAGAATGGACCTAACATTTACAGTTCTCAGGAGTGGTGTGTAGAAGTGCCTGTTTGCCTAGCCCTCACCAGCATAAATAGTCTCTTTTTAAGTTTTGCCCACGCAGTCGGTAAAGTATGATTGCTTTTGGTTAGCGTTTTCCTGATTGCTGGTGAGATTGACCGTCTTCTCACACGTTTATTGGCTGTTTGTATTTCTTCTTGCATGAACTGCCTTCTCAGATCTTTGCTCATGTTTGTAATGAACAGTTCTTTTTTTTATTTTCTTCTTGATTTAATTATATTTTAATCTATTTTTTCCAGATTATTGAAAAGTAATATGTACACATTTAATTAAGTGGAAATTTCAGAGAAGAAAAATGTACAAAGAAAAGTGTTACTATAATTCTACCCCTCAGATACCTACGGTTGACATTGTGTCCTGTGTAGTGTTGTTGATTTTTAATATTGAGAAAAGCAATTCATTATACAGTGAAAAAGTTATCAAACAGTGTTTGCTAAATGTGGTGTACGATAAGAAGTGAGTTTTCCTTCTCAGAAGCAACCGCCATTAACAGTTTCTTGTGTATTTTTTAGAAATTGCAGGCACATACATATTTTATCTGTTTCTTTTTTCCACATAGTTGGGGTGCGTGTGCATGTGTGTGTGTGTGTGTGTATGAGGTCAGATAGTTAATTTCATGAATTCATCCTAAAAAAAGTGCCACATACCTCATTTTTGAGTATTACTACGGTCACCTTTGAAGTACTCCCCTTGGAGAGCTACATACTGACGCCAATACCTAGTCCACCCTTCAAAGCAGTTGTGGAATTCTTTTTCTGGAATGGCCATCGGAGCTGTCATCATACTTGCCAAGGTTATGACACCGTACTGAGTTACTTGTATAGTGCTGCCACCATAAGTGCATGGTGGCAAGTTCGCAAACTTAATTGTCAGACTTTGGGGATGATGACAAGTCTGATGGCCATTCCAGAGAAAGAGTTTCAAAACGGCTTTGAAGGGTGGCTAGGTGCTGACGTCGATGCATAGCTTCCCAAGGGGAGGACTTCAAAGGTGACCATAGTGATATTTAGCAGTGAGGTATATAACACTTTTTCTGTGAAGAGTTTGTGACATTAATTGTCCAACCTCGTGTGTGTGTGTGTGTGTGTGTGTGGAGAGAGAGAGAGAGAGAGAAAGAATTATATCCCTTTTTTCTCCTCTTACATACAGCCTTAATCACCTCTGTGTGTTAGCACATGAAGATATACCTTACACTTTTAACACCACTGTGCTATTTCATAGTATGTACTGCAGTTGGTTTAACTACTCTAGTGCTATTACAAGTAAAGCTGCAGTCACCTCATCCTTGTTACACTCAGCTTTGCAGTTTTACAGCTATGGGCAAATAACTGTACATGGATGATGAAGTCGTAGAAGTAGAGGTGCTAGATCCAAGGGAACGTATAAATAAAATTGGTGACTCTTACCAAATATAGCAGAAATACCAATTTGTATCCTTGTGAAAGTACCTGTGTGTCCCTTACCCTGACAGTGTACAGCTCAGTTTTTGAACTTAAGTAATAATGTTGTTTTAATTTATATTTCTTTAATGATTAATAAGATTGAGCATAGGTGAATGAGTTTGTACGTCATCGATATTTATATTCATGTGAGCTTCATGTTCATGTGCTTGGTTCATTTTCCTTTTAGATTTGTTGGTTGTTTCCTGATTGATTTCCAAGTACTTCTTACACCTTAATATATTATTTCTGTTGAATGTGTGGAATTATTTTTTTCTAGTTTCTCATTTTGTGTTTTGACTTTCTTATGCATTTTTTTCTTTGCAGAAAGATTTAATTTTTATTGTAGATAAATATGTCTTTTCTTTTTTTTGTATTTTTGAATTTTGTGTATTAGACTTTCCTCTCTCAAAAATGATAAAGTACTCTCATGGTTTCTTCTTTAATGGAAAAATTCAGAAAATAGTATTAAATACCCCTGCAACCACCATCCAGAGTGAACAGACTTTTTATGAAAAATTTAAATTTTTGTTGTTAAATCCTTGGTCTGTCTGGTATTAATTTTGATATGAAGGCTGAGGTTGGGATCCAGCTTTATATTTGTTATTTAGCTCTCCAGTACTCCAAATGCCATTTTGTAATTAATCCATTATCTCCCCATCCTTGGAAATGCAGGGTTGGGGTTATTGATCCTTGGTTGTACATTGCACATGTTATCTATCAATCTGTCTTTGTCTTTTAATCTTGATTAAGATGTTTTTACCCTATAGAGATTACATTGGGTCCTTTTCATGTTTTCCTTGATGAGCTTTGCTTTACAGAAACAAGTGTGTCTGCTTCACCAGCAGCTGGTGGCTGGGCTGAGCTTAGCAGCTCCGTGTTCTGACTCCCAGGTACTGCTGTTTGAACTGCATTGCTGGCTTCGGAATGAAGCAGCAGCTTGGTACATGGAGTGGACCCAGTGGACCTGGAGCCCACGGGCCAGGAGCCTTGGGATGGAGAAAAGAGGAGGCTCTTCAGGAATGAATGACTCTAGTCCTTGCTCTCAGGGTTTGCTGTACGTGGGGGGAAATGGCTCTCACAGAGACCCCAGATGATGTGGGGAGCCAGTGTACACAGGTGGGTGTATCCTCATCTTCCAACTGTGTTTCCCCCTCCCTCAGAAAACAACATGGAAGCCAAGTTCCTGGGAAATGCACCCTGTGGCCACTACAAGTTCAAGTTCCCACAGGCCGTACGGACAGAGAGTAGCCTCGGAGCCAAAGTGTTCTTCTTCAAAGCACTGTTAAGGACTGGAGACTTTTCCCAGGCCGAGAAGAAGGGCCATCATGTGTGGGTCAGTAAGGACGAGCTGGGTGACTATTTGAAACCAAAATACCTGGCCCAGGTTAGGAGGTTTCTGCTGGACCTCTGATGGACAGCTGCCTGTGGACAGTGCTTGGACAGTTCTGCGGTTTGTGTCTCAAGGACATCTTGTGGTTGGCACATCTTTGCAGGATGTATCCGGCGGCCAGCTAAACCTGCGAAATAAACAAGTTCATCCTTGTGTGGGTCTCGGCTGATTTGTCCTGTGAGGAGAGCCGGCTTCTCCCTGGGAAGAGAGAGCCAGCTCCCAGGGTGCCTTCCCTTTTCCCCAGCTGATAATTATGTGCCCATTCCTTGGTAGTGGACCAACTGGCTTCCTGGGCCCCAGAAGAAAGAACAGAAGGAAATGAATCTGACTTCTAAAAGCCTTGAGTTCTGGGAAGGCATCTAGGCCTGTAGGAAAACAAACAAACAAACAACTAGTTTCTGTGTAGGTTTTTTTAGCCATTTTCCCTTTTATTATTGCCTCTATTTCTACTTAATATATGAAAGTGTATTGGTTTAGCTTGGGAAATAATTCTTTCCTTTTCTGTTTTCTTCTCCCCTCCCTTCCTCCATCCTTGCCTTCTTCTGTTACTCATTCATTCATTTTCTTTTTTGAAGCATTTGATATTTAAACAATCATGTGGTACTTGTTTGGAAACCGTCGTGTGAAGTGACTATTGTCAGCTTGCTCTCCATTGTGCAGCCGGGGAGCCATGGCTGGGCGTCTGGGCTCTAAGAGTCTTCTTGCATGTGGCACTGATGGTGCAGGAGGAGAACCCTGATCTCTTGCCTCTGAGTCGGGGCTCTTGACCCCTCACTGTGTGGCTAGGGTCATCCCTGGTCCCAGGGCCTAGCAGGTGTAAGGCACGCAGTGAACATTTGCATAATGAATGGAAGAGAGGGGACATCTCAAACATGTCTCTGCAAGGCTGCGGTCTTGGATCCTCTCACATCCTCCTGGGTTAAACAGGTGGCCTGTGTGATGTGAGGTTGTGAAATGGCATTTGTGTCTGTATGAGGTGTAGCTTCATGTTCTTAGATGGGGCCAGGGGAGTTTTCTTCTGTGATGAAAATTGAAACGCCTGACCCTGATGTTCCCTCCGTCTGCTCTACCCCCGACTTACTGAGGGGAGATCTCCCTAGCTGGGGCTTGCTGGTTTCATGGGCTTTATGGCACTTTTGGTGCGAAGCCTAGGCAGTTGGAGAAGGGACAGGCACCCAGAGGGCCAGAAGTGCATTTCTCTTCTAGGTTTTGGAGTGAACTCTTGTATATTCACCACAGGGACCCCTGATCTAGGAGAGAAAGGACTCAACAGGGTGACTATTTTCATGACTGGTATCTTGATTTATAATAAATATATATTTGGTCTTTGTCGCCGTTCATTGGCACAGAGCCCTTCAACCTTTGGAATTTCATAAGTGTTGAGAGCAATCAAGGTCTCTTTTGTTACATCAGTGAGGTGACTTGGCGAGCCCCTTGGTAACCTAAGGGGGTCTGGTTGCCAGGGGTGTCAGCCATGGGATTAGAGGGTTGGAACTTTCATTGTAACCCCCTGACCTCCAGGGTAGGAAGAGGGACTAGACATTTAGTTCAGTTACCAGTGGCCAATGACGTGATCCGTTGTGTCTATGTAATGAAGCCTTCATCAAACCCCCAAAGGACAGGGTTTGGAGAGCTGGGTTGGTGAACACTGGAGGTGTGGGGAGACTGGTGCATGGAGCCCCACATCCTTTCCCATACCTTGTCCTGTGCATCTCTTCCACCTATCTGGCTGTTTCCAAGTTATACCCTTTTATGTTAAACCAGTAATCTAGTACCTAAAGTGTTAGTTCTGTGAGCTGCTCTAGCAAGTAAGCAGGACCCAAGGAGAGAGTCATGGGAACCTCCAATTTATAGCCAGTGGGTCAGAAACACAGGTGACAGCCTGGATTTGTGATTGGCATCTGAAGCGGAGAGCTGTCCTCTTTATCAGTCCCTTAATGTGTGGAATCTGGTGCTGTCTCCGGTTAGGCAGTGTCAGAAGTGAGTTGAATCGTAGGACACCCAGGTGATGTCTGAGAATTGCTTTGGTGTGGGGGAACCCACATGTTGAAATTGGTACCAAAATCTTAATGACCATGTATAAGACGGTCTGTTTTGTTAGAGTTGTTTCTTTAAAGGGAAACAGTGTCTATACAACTGGTAAATAGAGAATTGTGTCAGGATAACCCAAAATTAGGTTAGTTCCTGTGAGGTTTCCCCAGAACATTCATATTCGGAAGTGATCGGGGACAGGATTGAATACTGTAAGAAAATGGAAAATTTTATACAAGTGCTTTCCTTTCTTGCAAGTAGTGGCTGATAACTGTAGCTTCAAGACTTGCCACTAAGCCTTTCCACTGTGTTAGGTTGTCTGGGGAACCCGAATGGAAAGGAAGACAATGCAAAGACACCACCCCTTTGTTTTCAGATTTAATGGAGTAGGCATGACCGGGATCACATTTTTTATTTTGGTGGAACTAGTCTGCTGGGACTTAGGTCTCAAAGAACCTACATCTCAGGAAGAAGAATGAAGCCCCAGGGCCTAAGGGACCAGTGTATGTGCCAGTGGGGGGTTAGGTGCATTAGCATCCTTGGGCCTCATTCTGTTTTGTTAGTGCCCTGGCTACAAAATTCTATAGGTTTTAGGTGGTCTGTTCCAACCCCCTTTTCCCAGAAGCCCTGCTATTCTTAGAGTGTGATTTTGCAGAATTTTGGAGATAAAGGTTTTTTATTTTTGGCATTATAGTAGAAATTTTTGACTGCATCTACTGAGTGCCAGCCTGAAGCTTCCACTGGCTGTCAGCCTTGACCAGAAAATTGTTTCTGGAGTGTCCTTTGGGAGAAGAATGCCGGGGAACACAGGGAGAGGTGATATTCTCTGTTTTAGGGGTTGGGAGCTTTCCAAAACTGGCAGCAAGAAACAGCAACATGTGTGATGTGGGGGTAGGAGTTGCAGTTTGAGGTGTGTTTGTGCACCCTAAGAAGAGGTAGGTTGGGGAGTTCCCTGGTGGTGTAGTGGCTTAAGGCTTTGGCGCTGTTAAGACTGTGGCCTGGGTTCGATTCCCAGCCAGGGAACTACCCACATACTGGGGAAAAAAAAAGGTGTGTGTGTGTGTGTGTGTGTGTGTGTGTGTGTGTGTGTCTAACACCTAAAACAGACCCCCCAGCTCACTGGAAGTCTCCCCCAGAAGTTTAGCCCAACATCTGGTCATTGCCTTCCCAAATGATTTCTAGTTACTTCTGTTTTTCACTTTTGCTGGTACTGTGGAGAAAATATTACCCCTCTTACAAACTTGATTTTCTGGTAACGAGGATAAAGCGTTTCCTCCTGCTGGGCTGTTTCTGCACCATGTATGTGCTTCTCCACTTAGCACTTTGTAGGACAATGAGTTTTATGTTAGTTTGGCTGCTGTACCTAACTGAACTTCCAAATCCTCGACCAGAGGCTGCCTCATGGCCATACTTAAAAAACAGTTAAGTGAGTCAGCTTCTTTCCCCGTGAGCACTGAACTTGGGAGTCAGAAAACTTGGGCTTGAATTTGTTTTATGACCTTCGGCAAGTTACAACTACTGTCACTATTAATAACTGGAGTGACCCCTGAGTGTTGGGAACTGGGCAGGCTGAGACTGTAGCTACAACATACATTTCTGTTGAAAATAGCAGAAAATAGCAGGTATCCTCATCCCTGTTTTACAGATGAGAAAATTGACTCCAAGAGATTAGTTGACTTGCTTAGGGTCGGTTGCTCGCTAGTAAGCAGCAGGGTTGGAATTTGAATTCCAGTCTATGTACAAAGCTAGTTCTTAACCTTTCTTAGCTTTTCCCTTCACATCTGTAAGATACAGATGATACTGCTTCTCAGACAGGGCGATATCTATGTGAAAGCACTTAGCACCCTGCACGACTGGTTATAAACACACAGTAAATGTTTCCATCCTTCCTGCAACTTCAGGCTCCTAAATTCTGAATTCATCGGTGTCATCTTTAACTTTTACATCCCCCATTCTTACCTTTTCCAGGTTATATGTTTTGTGGCAACCAAGCTTTCTGACCTGTTCAGCAAGAGACTTGGCTGTGTGGACTTTAATGGATTCATTCCATCCGCTGATCTTAAAATGGGCAGGTGGCAGGCAGGTCAGTCCCATAATCACATCCAGCTGGTTGGGCATGTTAGCCCCATCCCACCCAGGTCCAGGAAATCCAGATCCACTGTTAGACACAGGCTTAGGGGGCACTAACAACTGAAAGGATTTGCTGATCCATTCTATTACCCCAGCAGGGGAAAAAGGAACACAGCTGAAAGGTTGGCACCCCAATTATTAAGTGCTCTAAGCTGCAAGCACACACAGCGAGATAAAGCCTGTTTATCTGAAATCTTAGGATAGCCCAAGTGCTCCACCCTTCTCTGCTTTATTTCCTGGAAGCCTGGATTAGGGCCAGTCACTTCAGGCTATCAGTCACCTCCCACCTGCCTGGGAATGTCAGTGCTTAAGACCCCAGGAAATGAAGGCGGAAGCTGCTCTGCTCTGCTTCCAGGAGAGGGGTGCAGAATCGGTGCTGCTCTAAAGGCTCAGGGGTAGGTCCACATGGCTGTTATAGCTGAGGGGCTGGCTCTGCGTGCTCCCCTGGGAGTCAGGGCTGGGTATGGCCAGGGAGGGCTTACTGGCTCAGAGCCCAGAATAGGTGCACATGCATGCATGTGTGTTTACAGAGCCTGCGTCACGCATACACACACACCACCACATACCAGCCACCCTGTCCCAAGCCATCAAATGGGCCAGAGGAGCCGGTAGCAGGTTTACTCAGAGGACTTGGCAGTACAGGCACACGATTGATCACTGAGAAACTAGGTACCAGGCTCCTAGTAGCTGATGAGTGGCTGGAAAAGGACTGAAGTAGGGGAGAATCCCCCAGGTTCTTTGGCCCAGTCGGGGGGAAAATGGCCCCAGAACAGTCAGATGGGACCATTGAGAGTAAGGTCTTTGAGGGTGACAGGACCGGTAGATGAAGTTGAGAGCACCCTGGGAAGGGGATTTGGGGAGGACACCTTCAGGTCAGGAAGCCTTGGGGTAGACGGGCTGGGAAGAGGAGAGAGGACACCCTCAGACAGCCTGGTGGAGGTGGAGGTGGAGGTGGAGAGATGGGACTCAGGTGTACAAGGACCACAAGGTGGCAGAATTTGCCCGACAGCCACTTGTCTCCGGCGTCCTCACTGCCTTGGAGAGTCTTCTTGTCCAAGCTCTGCAGAGCCCCTGGCTCCCCACCCTCTGGGGATGAGGGGCAGCCTGCAGCCGACGTGCAGCTGGCCGGGACAGGTGGAGGGCATGTTTGCGTACTCATCTTCATTTGATTCTGTCAGCGGTGCGTGGGGACTCCTCTTGACAAGTGTTGATCAGCACATGAGCTTGGGGAAGTGAGGGACTCTGTGAAGGTCTGGTTGCCAGTGTGTTGTGGAGACAGGATTTGAACTCGGAGCTGTATGATTCTAAAACCACCTACTGCCCCATGCTGCCTGGACGATTACCTTTGTATCATAGAGATCACATACCTGTCATCAAGGGACAATCTACTGCAGGGCCATGGCCCCCTGGAAAGGCTCGAACTGGAGCAGTTTGGGGGAATTTGAACAGGATTTGGAGTAGAGAACAAAGACTAAAGACACTGAAGTTACCGAACTTGGAGAAGAGAACGAGAGTCATGGTCTTCAGCTGTGTATGTTACTTATGCAGAGTCTTGAAATGCAGCAGGAGGAACTTAGGGAAGTTACAACAGGGGAAGAATTTCTTGACATTTAGGATTATTAAACCAGCAAATGGGACCTGTGCCATAGGAACACGTGTGCTGTGCACCCAACCCCATCGGGCTCAGGGAAGGCCTTCTGGGTGGATAGCTAAGTGGAGGCTGAGTAGTCAGGTGAGTGAGCTGGGGGAGGAAGGAGGGTAGGGAGCATGTGCCCACAGAGGCCTCGAAGAAGAGCAGCGGGGGCTGGAGCTCAGTGTGTGTTGGGATTTCACAGGGTTCCAACCTCTTAACTGTCCAGGACAGCTTAGGAGTTTGGTCTGAAGGCAAGAGAATGATTTCCATGGTCTCTTATTGCAGTAGAGCCATATCTTGCCTGGTTGCTGGATCTGCAGTTGGTGCCTAAGTCACAAACCATGTGCAGGGTCACCATTGAATTGTCCCTTACAAAGGCATCATGTTGGTGTCTGGCACAGGTCTGTTGGGGCCTTTCCTGGGGATCCACTGTGGCAGAATTGAAGGGGATTCAGAATCATGCTCAGTATCATGGGATGCTCACACAAGGACAGTACTCAGGATCCAAGGTGGAGTCATCGTACCATCTCAGGCTTGCTCCAGAGCAGGAGCCCCTGGGAGCAGTGAGCTTACCCGCAGTGGATGGAACCCCAGGACACAAGTTTGAATCCATGAAAGTCAGCCGTGTAAACAGTGACTCTGGTGTTCGTGTGGTTCCCAGTTGTTTCTGTGGCTCCCTGCCCCCTCCCTTCTGCAGCAGCTGACGATCAAGCACTGAAACCTGTGTTTTAGCCCATGTGTCTGAAGGAGGCTTGACCTCAGAGGTGACAAATGAGCATTTTTTTTTAAGGAGAGAGTTCGGTGTTTTGGAAAAGTTTAGTCAGGCCAATGATGGCAGTGATTAAACTGGGTAATTCTGGGCTCAGCCAGTAAGAATATGTGATGACTGTAGTGATGATTGTAGATGTTATGTATGGCATGTAGACTAACTGAAAGAGGGTCCAAAACCTTCACTGAGCCATGGCTGCGTCAGTAAAGTAAGAATTTAACTTTTTAAGGGGACACTCATTGGAGAGAAAAGTATGTTTGTTACAAAATAATATGTTTTTTGTAACACCTGATATACAACCTTCTCTCTTAGCCATTTCGTGTGCATACGTGGGAATGGAAGTTTTTTCATACGTGTGTCCCCAACGGCGACACATGGCCACGTTTTCTACCATGTCCATAGACATTGTACACTTCCTGTGCAAACAGTTCTGTACACTTCCTTCTCCCCGTCCTCACCTCTCACCAGTCTCTTGCAGCCACACACAGCAGCTCCCCCCTTGAGAATCTTGAATATCTCGTCGCATGGCTTTGAATATTCACGTCACACGCACACACAGCTTTGAGCATTCATGTCACACACGAACCTCGTTGAACATTCACAGCACACAGGCGGGCACACACAGCAAGAGCTTTGAATATTCTCATCACACACTTGCCCTTGAATGTTCACACCACACACAAACCCTCGGATGCCTGCTCCTGTCACACATTTATACAAACCCTTGAAATCCGTCTGATGCCCACATATCCTGAACAGTCACACTAAAACACATGCACGCTCTGCACCCACACCTTTGGAGCTGACATAACAGGCACCTTCTGGAGCATTCACGTCACACACAGACTTGCGTACTCGCCTCACGCGCTGTTCAGGTCGTTTGCCTGTTGCCCTCAGCTCCGCTCCCCACCCTTCCCCTGCTGAGCTCTGCAGTGTGTGTGCGTGTCGAGGCGGGTGCTGACCCCTGGAAATGACGTTTTCCATGCGTTCTTGCCACCAGGTTCCAGTTGGGTTTGGCCAGTAAGAGGTGCTGGTGAGAGACGGGAGGGGAAGGGAGAAGCGTGCATTTTTCCTCATTCTTGGCTGCGGTGGCATTCCCAGCATCCCCGTGGTCCCAGCTCTCACTAGCAGGCTTCTCCACGGTTCCAGGTCCCCTGGATGGCCGAGGCTCCTGGCAGCACCCCCTCCTTCCTCTGCCCTGCCAGCCCTAGGGGTGGTGGTGCCTTCCGCTCTTGCTAACCCCTGGGTCGCTTCACCATACCCCACTTTTAAAAGTCCCCCTCTGGACAGCTTTCACCTGACCGGACCCTGACTGCTGCTCAGCTGACAACCTACGCCTGGAATGTTCTCATCACAGATGGACAGGCTTTCCTCCAACTGTGCTCGGATCTTTGTTGGGTCAATTCTTGGTACAGAGTAGGCATTCAGTATTTGCTGAATGAGTGAGTACAGTGGTCCCCCTCCTTGTTCTGGGATGTTCCTGGGACAGAGATCATTATATCCCTGGAGTAGATGGCTCAGGGACACCTTTGGGCATCTGCACATGGCTCACAAATGACAACAGTCAGCCCAGCCTTGTGGGGCTCCAGGGCTCTTTCCCAGAGCCCACTTGAGAGCGGAGGGTGAGTGGGCCTCAGCTGAGTCGCGGAGACCTCATGGTGCCTAATCAGACTGCATCAGTAGGCCAGATGTGGTTTCCGAAGCAAGGGGACGCCCAGTGCCTGAGACACATAGGGAAGGATGGAGTGCCCCTCCCTCGTGATTTGGGTGCCTCTGTGGTCGGGGCACTGGCCCCCAAGGCTAATTCCTAGTTCTGACGCTGACGTGGGCGTGCCGGTCCTTGTCTCATCGTTCTTGTTTATAGAATCACGAGGGACTATTACCCGCCACTTCTTCCTGCTTACGAAGTGTCTGAGGAACTGTTTGATCTTGAACAAGTACTGTGTCCCCCTGGGGGCCTCACTTTCCTCCTTTGCACCATACAGAAGTTGGATTCACAGTGCTGGCAGGGGCTGCCGAGGGTGGTCAGGTGTGGGTGAGCAGGGTGGGTCTCAGGCAGCACCTGTGTCGCCCACAGGGGGGCGCCACGCCCAAGCGCATACACAGCCCAGACGCTGCAGACCGGAGGCCGTGCTGCCCTGAGTCAGGAGGCCCAGGTTCCCGGTCCCCAGCACCTCCCTGTGTTCAAGTGCATTGAGGGCCCCTGCAAATACGCGATAATACGGTGAGACACAAGTCCCCAACCCAGTCGTTAACACGCTAGGATGAGCTCATAGGATTTGAAAGGGAAGACAGAGCCAGGAACAAACGTGGTAACACCAGCATCCAAGCATTTTCACACTTATTTGATTCGGTTGAATATATTTCTACTTTGAGCAGACATAGCACTCGAGTCCCCCTGTAGTCCAGTGTCGCAAATCTATGTGACCTTTGCAGTAGGTCCGAGGAAAGCAGGGTGGTGTAAGCTGGGGGAGTGAGGTGGCATGCTCCTGGTCACACCCTAGTAAGTGGCAGAGCTGGGACTTAATTCCAGGACACCTCTGGGTACAAGAAACAGTCGGTAGGCCAGGCACCTGCCTCAGGGTGGCCTTGGGTGATTCTGACACATAACAGGGAGGCAGTGCTGTCCAGATTCACACATGGCAGCAGGTGAAGCAGGTGAGGACCTTAAATCCTGTGCTTGCACTTCCTCTCTCTACATTGGGCTGACTGAGGCCCAGAGAGGGAGAGTCTCTTGTCTCAGGCCTCACAGAGCAAGATGCAAAGGTAAAAGACCCCAGGACTCCTGACTCCCAGCCCCCCGGCTTTTGCCATGTGGGGCCTGCCTGGCCTGGCGTGAGAGCTGGTGCCTTCTGGAAGGCTCTGGACTCTTAGGGCCTTCCCTTCCTGCTCCCAAGTACCAGGCCCTGGTGACAGCCTGTCTTGGCCCTGTGGCAGGGCTCCTTGGCCTTCGTAAACCTGGCTCAGCAGAGCAGGGCTTACTCAGCCCACTGGGCATGTGGGGGTAGGGGGAGCCGGCTCTGTGCTGCGCAGCATTCCCTGGGATTACAAGATAACACAAGTGAAGGAATGCTCGCTCGTCCAAGTTTATGGATTATGTGGAAATCAAATTGTAGTAATCTCCCTGACCATCTGGTCTTGGCACTACCAGCAGGACCTCCCAGAGGCCTTCCAGGCCCCTGAATAGGGCTGGGGCCAGGACAGGATGTTCCAAGGGACCTGGAGGGGATTCAGCCTCCAGTGCCGGACAGGGAGGCAGGGCAGGGATGTAGAATCCCACTCGATCCCCCTAGTTCTATAATGGAAACACAACCTTGCATTTTAGGAGGCATCATTAGGCACATTTCTGGGGTGGGGCGGTGGGAGGGAGGTTTTTCTCAAGATTAGATTCAGAGCTCACCTATCCTCCTTAGGAAGTTCTGCCCGAGCAATGGGGTATGTTTCTGAAGCCCTGGGCCTGTCCTGCCTCCCAGGATGTGAAGTCCGGTGTTCCACAGCTGTTAGTTTGGGCCCTGCTGTCATGGCTGCTAGAAAGCCCAGAGCCCAGTGCAGATTCTGAGGGCAAGGAAGAGGAGAAGGGCAGTGTCTGGTGGGGGTGAAGCTCTGGACACTGGCTCCTGATGGCGAGGTTTGGACTCAGCCCTGCCATGTAATAGCTGTGTGGCCTTGGGCAAGTCATTCGACCTCTCTGTGCCTCAGTTCCTCACCTGCAAAGTGGAGACACCAATAGGACATACCTTGTGGGGTTGCTGCGAGGATTAAATGAGTGTGAACACTGCCAGGCACCAGGGTCTGAGTCCAGAGACTGTCCTGAGGGTGGGGTTGTAGCTGGTACGTAGTTGGGGACAGCAGGGTCCTGGAGAACAGACTCCCGGAGTTGGTGGGCGGGGGGAGGCAGTGCTGCTCTGTAGCCCTTGCCAATTTCCATGGTGTAAATGTTCCCCTGCCTTTTTTGTTTTTTTTTGTTTTGAGGGTAGCTCCCTGACTGGGAATCGACCCCGGGCCGCAGTGTTGAGAGCGCCGAAGCCTAGCCGCTACACCACCAGGCAATCCCCGCTAAATGCTCCCATTATGACTGGGTTTGAGCCATCACTGTGCTGTCACTAAATGGGGAGGTGGGAAGAGGCGCTCACAGTTGGCTCTAAGGAGTTGGTGTGAGCTGGTGCCAGCACAGTGTGGCCCAGTACCACTGTTATAAGTCTGCTTAATAAATACCAGGCGTTCATATTCTGGTTGCTAAATAGCCACTGCCTCAAGAGTCCTCCTCCTCCTCCTCCGTTATCCCTGCCCTTTCACCTTAATTGACAGGCGAGGAGAGCCAAGAGCTGGGGGAGTAACCCTGCCAGACCTCCCACTGGTCCATGAACTGAAAGTTGTAAGGATCCTGCTCCCGTGATTCAGCCAGTGTCAGTTGTGATTGGTCAAGGTTGTGACAGACCAATGGATAAATTATTTGGGTATCACAGGTCTGTAGCTTGGAGGAGTCAGGCCAGTAGGCTGAGTGACCCTGACTTGTGGACATGATGCCTGCCCCCCTCCCCCACTGCCAGCTACCTGTGAGGCCCCAACCCACCCCCATTGGGTCCCCCAGCACAGCTTGGGCAGGTGGAGGTTGAACTGGAGCAACATAGAGTGTACATCTCTGTAAAACTAGTTTGTGCGTGATTTGCTTCAGGGATTACAAAATGCAGTCAATATGACCCGCTTCACCAGCTTGGAACGCCCATACCGTCACATTTATTTTTTCAATTCCTTGCCCGAGCAGTCTTTATTATTCGGAAGTCCAGGACCTCTCTTTTGAGGCTTCTGCCACATTGAATTGGTGACTCGGTGTGAGGGAAGTCCACCTGCTTCTGAATGCTGGGCAGAAAAACAGCTAGCGTCTGAGCAGTTGGCCTGCTGGTGGCCTGGGTTGGTGGCTGCTGTGAGGACCTCACTCAGGACCCCAGCCTGACCTGTGTGCTAGGATGCTTGGATGTGGCAGGAAGGAGCCAGACAGGTAACAGAAATGAGTGTGATGGGTTAAGGGGTGCAGTAGAGAGTGGGGAGGGTCCGTGATGAAATGTCATGTGCATTACCCCCGCCAATTGTGGTCACTTGTGAGCCCTGTGTTACCAGATTTGCTCATGTTTTCAAAAGCAACTAGATGTATATGGGGTTTTATTTTTGAGGCATAATTTACATATAATGCACAAATGCTAATGAATTTTTCACATATGTATACATTCTACATATGCAACCACCATATGTCCCACATGGGACATTTCCATCTCTTAGAAGGTTCCCTTATGTTCCTTTCCAAGACAGTATGTAACCAAACGTAACCACTGACTTCTGTATCCGTAAGTTAGTTTGTCTGATCTTGAACTTTTAGGAATGAATTTTACAGCATGTATTCTTTTTTGTGTGGCTGCTCTTGCTCAATATAATACTCTCGAGGTCTCCCATCTTGCATGTTATCAGAAGCTCAATCCTTTTTACTGCTCAGTAGGATCAGATACCATGATTTGTTTACCCCACATTCTTGTTGAGGGGTGTTTGGGTGGTTTTTACCTCTTGGCTGTTGTGAATACAGCTGCTGTGTGCCTTATGCATGTCCTTTTTTCTGTACATGTGCACTCATTTCTCTTGCATATGTATAGACATTGGAGTGGTATTGCTGGGCCATAAATGGGTCAGTGAAACTTTATTAGAAACAGTTTTCCATATATTCTCTATTGTTTATATATTCTGAGCATGAGTTCTCTGTCAGATATATGTGCTGTGAATATTTTCTCCCAGTCTGTGACTTGCTTTTCACTTTCTTGGTAGTGCTATTTTTTTTTTTTCCTTAAATGTTTGGTAGAATCTATCAGTTAATCCATCATCTGGGTCTGCAGTCTAATTTATATAAGGTTTTAAACTACAAATTCAGTTAACAAAAATAGAAATTTCTCTTTCTTCTTGTATCAGTTTCAGAAAGTGGTATTTTTCAAGGGATATTTTTCATTTCCTCTAAGTTGTCAAATTTATTATTATGACAAAGTTCTTTGTAATATCTATTATCTTTTGAATGTCTATAGGATTTATAATAATGTCCTCCTTTTTATTCCTAATATTAGTATTATGTTTTATCACCTTTTGCCTTGATTATTCTTATTAGACATTAGCCAATTTTATTAATCTTTAAATAACACAAAATTTTTTTGTTGAATTTTTCTGTTATTTTGCGCTTTTCTATTTCATTGATTTTTTTTTTTTTTTTGCTCTTATATTTTATTTTTTACTTTGGGTTAAATTTTTTCTTTTTTAGCTTCTTGAGATAGATCTTTGGCTATTGATTTTATATGTTTATTCTTTTCTAATAGATGCCTTTAAACTATACATTTCCCTCTAAGTGTTGCTTTAACTGCATACCACAGATTAAAATGTACAGCAGGTCCTTGAATGACAGTATTTCATTCATTATTGTTTTGTTATAACATTAATGAGATGCCATGGGAACTTAACTCTTGTTTGTAACAATTAGCCTATGGTGGAATAGGTGCCATTTTGCTTAAAATTGCTTAAAATTGAAGAACTTATCAATGATGTTCAATGAGAACTTATTGTATGCTGTTTGTTCAGTTCAAAATGTTTTCTCATTTGCTTGGGATTTCTTTGATGCCTGGAGGATTTTTGTTTGTTGGTATTTTTTTAAGGGTGTTGCTTAATTCCTACATATTTAGAGTTTTTAGGTTTTATTTTGTTAATGATTCCTATTTTAATGCATTGTGGTCAGAGAACATAGTCTATTTGCTGAGATTTGCTTTATGTCCCAGAATATGGATTATTTTGGTTACTGCTCCATGTGAATTTAACAAGTTTTATTCTGTAGTTGTTGGGTATTGTCTTCTCTGAATATCGATTAGGCCATGGTAGTTGATAATGTTGTCCAAGTCTTTTATATACTTCCTGATTTTTTTTACTTTTTTTTTTTTTTTTTTTTTTTTGGTAGTATGTGAGTATTTCCCTGGCCAGGAATCGAACCCAGGCCGCAGCCCTGACAGCACCAGCGCCAGCGCCGAAACCTTAAGCCACTACCAGGGAACTCTGATTTTTTTTACTACTTGTTCTGTCAATTAAAAGTATTCATCTATCTCAACACCAAAAACAAACAAACAAACAAACAATCAAATTAAAAAATGGGCAGAGGACCTGATTAGAATTTCTCTAAAGAGGACATACAGATGACCAATAGACCATCTATATGAAAAGATGTTCAACATCACTCATCATCAGAGAAATGCAAATTAAAACCACAGGGAGAAATTACCTCATGCCTGTCAGAATGGCTATCATGAGTAAATCAACAAAAACAAGTGTTGGCCAGGATGTGGAGAAAAGGGAACCATCATGCACTGTTGGTGAGACTGCAAATTGATGCAGCCACTGTGGAAAACAGTATGGAGGTTCCTCAAAAAATTAAAAATAGAATTACCTTATGACCTAGCAATTCCACTTCTGGATATTTATCCAAAGAAATGCAAAACACTAATTTTAAAAGATATATGCACCCCTGTGTTCACAGCAGTACTATTTACAATAGCTAAGATATGGAATCATCCTAAGTGCCCATCAATAGACAATTACATGAAGAAGATGTGGTACATATACACAATGGAATATTACTTGGCCATAAAAAAGAAATTGTACCATTTATGACAACATGGATGAACCTAGAAGGTATTATGCTAAGTGAAATAAATCAGAGAAAGATTAATACCATATAATCTCACTTACATGCAGAATCTAAAGAACAAACTAAATGAAAAACAATACAGAAACTTGTAGAAACAGAGACAAGGTGATGGCTGCCAGATGGGAGAGGGGTTGGAGAGCTGGGTGAGAAAGTGAAGGGATTAAGAAGTACTAATTGGTGGTTGCAGAATGGTCACAGGGATGTAAAGTATAGCACAGGGATTACAGTCAAAATTATTGTAATAACTATAGTGCCAGGTGTCTTCGAGACTACTCTAGAAGATCACTTCATAAATTATATAAATGTCTAACCATTATTCTGTACACCTGAGCTAATATAGCATAATATTGATCGCTTCTCAGCCTTGTGGCTAAGATCAAGTGTAGTATTGGTTTTTATTGGTTTAAAATAATATTGAATGTCAACTGTAATTGAAAAAAATTAAAAATATATTCATCTATCATTGTGAATTTGCTTATTTTTCCTTTTACTTGCATTAGTTTTTGCTTTGCATATTTTGAAGCTTTATTATTAGAAATACATAATTTATGATCGTCTTCCTGATGAATTGACCCTTTTATCATTATAACATGATTCCTTTATTTCTAGTAATATTCCTTGTCTTGAAGTCTATTTGTCTGATAGGAACATAGCTATGCCAGTTTTCTTCTGATTAACATTTATGTGGTATGTCTTTTTTCATCTTTTTACTTTCAAACTGTGTCCTTATATTTAAAGTGTGTCTCTTGCAAATAGTATAGTTTGAGCTTAATTCTTTATAGACAGTCTTTTTTAAAAAATTGAAGTATCTGGTCTATCACATTTAGTATAATTAAGGAAATGACTGGTTTTAAATGTGCCCTCTTACTATGTCTCCAATATCTTTCTTATGTATTTGATCCTCATTTCCAGCCTTCTTTTGAATTAATCAAGTATTTTGAATTATTCCATTTTATTCTTCTGTCGGCTTTTAAGCTATATTTCCTTATGATAATTTAAATGTCTATTCTAGAAATTATAATATGCATTCTTAACCTTTTCACATTTATTAAATCTTTAATTAGTGTTATTCTATTTAACAATGTAAAAATCTTAGAAAGCATAATTTATTTCCTCTCCCACCATTTGGGCTATTTTTTTATATATTTTACACTTAGACATGATATGAACCCCACAAATCAATGCTATCTATTTTTCCTTTAAATAGTCATATGGGTGTATGTGTACACACACACACACACACACACACACACACAAGGGCTGTCTGGAAAGTATCCAGCTATGCTCTATGCAAAATAGAGGAATTTCTGGCTGGATTTTTTCTGGACTGCCCTCTATGCTTGCTCATATTTACCAATTCTCTGTGTTCCTCATTCCTCCCTGAAGATGTGGGCCTCTGTGTGCTCCTCAGCCTGAGGATCTTCCTTTAATCTTTCTTTTTAGTGCAGTCTATTGGTGATGAATATTCCCTCCTTTTGTTTTTATTTGAAAATGTCTTTATTTTGCTTTCCGTTTTGAATAATGTTTTCACAGCATATAGAATTTATAGATTAACTGTTTTCCTTGCAGCACTTAAACAATGTCAGTCCATTGTTTTCTGAATGCCATTGTTTGCTGTAAATGTTTACATTGTTGAGATGTTTTCTGTAAATCTTATGGTTATTCCTTTAAATTTAATGTTCCTCTTTTCTTTGGTTGCTTTAAACTTTTGTCTTCATCTTTGTTTTTCAATAGTTTTACAGTAATGTGCTTAGATGTGCTATTTGTATTTTCCTCTCAGATAAGTTGTGCAAAGTTTCAAAAACTTCAGGCAGACCTCTTTAATACATGCTTTCCAAAAGTTTGGTTTTTTTTTTTTAATCCTTGACTCACTCAATTTTGTCAGGTACTTTGAATATAGTGATTGAGCTGTTTTGAAGTCCCAAGTTAAGTTTGTTTATTTCTAGAAAAATATCTAATATTTTTAAATATGCAAGACTTTGAAGTCTATCACTGTCCTGAAACTTTGGAGCAAGAAGGAGAGGATGGTCTTCAAAAACTACTTGGAATTCATGTCTAAGTGCAAACATCCATGTAAGTACTTTGCCACGAGATAGCCACCTGACCTCCGTATGCAAAAGTGATGTGCTGAGATGTGCTGCTCATTTCTTCATAACCAATATGCTTAAAAATCACTGACAATAATAACTGAAACTATGTTACACATTAAATAAAAAAACGACTTGAAAAGAATCATGATTAAAGATAACTCACTTTTACTCAGTCAATAACTAAACTGATTGAACAGTTTGACTATGGATATATTAATATGTTTGGGGAAGTTCTAGAAACGTCTCGAATGGATTGTTCTGAAACTGCATAATGATTGGTAGAAGAGTGGTTTGGGGGAAGGGTTCATAGCCATGCTCTCACCCATCATCATTTGCTAAAGCGATCTAATTTTGAAATGTCTCCATTAATGGTAATTTAAACTTAACATTATTGTTTCATAACTAACATTTTGTGTTATTTTACTTTACTTGTTTCTTTTGCCATCACTAATGGATTTTTTGTGTACCCCTGGATGGCCCAGCAGGTACCCCCAAGCGACCGATGATCTAGATCATCTATAGGTCTGCTTCTATTGACCATTTTTCTCTTGGTTAGAGTTGTCATTCTATGCATTTATTGTAATTTTGCATGAAAAACTAGGTGCTATATGTGAAAGAATGGTAGAAACTGACACAGGTAATATTTATTCCCATAAAGATGATGTCCTTTCTTCTCTCAGTAGTAAAATAATGGTTTCATCAGCATTGGTTTCAGATGCCTTGAGAATGGGATCAGGTTTCTCCCTGAGATCTAAATAGTAGCTGTTGGAAAGATCTCTCTCTGATTTCCTTTCCTGCTTTCCGATTTTCATTCTGTGGGAGGGCTCTTGTTCTGCTTTCCAGCTCATGGCCACATGCTGCTATGTCCTGATAAACATCCTGTGGGGGACAACTGGCCATCTTTACATGAGGGCTCAATCAGAACCCAATCCATTATGTCAGCCCTTATGGTCATTATATGTTAATCTGGTTTCCTCTTAATTCAGCAAAGTACCCCTATCTATTGCAAATTTGCTCCTCTGCCTGCCAGTGACCCAGGAAAATGCAGCCAGGAGTCTGTATTCAGTTATTAAAGGCTTGCGTCTTTCCAGAATTTAGTTCACTTAGCTTTCTCTGTGTCCTTAGCTCTTTGTTGGGTTTACAAAATATGATTTTGTGGTTACTGATGTTTTGTCATTGTCACGGTGAGAATGACTGTTTTTTTTATGACCCTCTCCATCCTCATTGGAAACCCAGATAATTCTTTGTTAGTGTGAAATCATCTCATTTTCAAGGTAGCAAAAAATTCCAATATTTTAAAAAAGTTATGCAGGGCAAAGGAAAAGCTTCTGGGCTCTAGACTGCTTCTAGCCCATGAGGCATACGTTTGTAGCCTCTGACTGACCTAAAATTATCTATTGATTAATACATCATTATTGATGGGATAACTGTGACTTATTATAATATCTTACTTCCCTGAAAAATGGTTTGAGGTTTCTGTTAAAATCTGCCTAGTACTTAGAGAGTCTATCATGCTTAATGTTATTCACATCTTTCTTAAGTATTCTGATGGGAGACAACGTTAAGAATCTGCTTGATAAAACCATTGATTGACAGTCATCTAACCACATAAGTCCTTGGATCATAGCAAGCCCTGCCTTGAGTGCAGAGGGACTGGGATCTCTGGTGGGGAGAGAAGAAAAAGACCTGAGGATGCCAGGCTGTGTGTGTCTTTGTGTGTGGTGGGGGTGCGAGGGTGTACTTGGGGAAACCAATGAGCTGGATAGTGCTAACTGGTCATCTGAATTGCCAAGTCCAGTATGGTATGTAATCCCAAGGACTTGGACGAATGCAAGGCTGCCCTTTCTTCAAGTCCAGTGCAGGCCTGAGACATGGATCAGGAAGTCTTTTAGAAGGACTCAAAAGGAGAGAACAGTCCCAAGGGCAGGGGCTGATGGGAAATGAGCCATCCCAGTGTAACTATCATACTTCATTCCAGTAGATCTCACCTGCTGTTAATAAAATCATATTTTTTCATCTATCTCATTGTTAAAAGTTAATCTTATTCTTCTCAAACATAATGCTTAATGAGCCCTATGATGAAACTCTTGACAGGGCATATTATTCTCCAGGATTTGAAGTTCTGCCAAAAGTTTTCCCCTGGGGCTTGTAGGTGATCATTGAAAAAATGAGGAACCAATTCTTTTGAATATGGAGGTCACGAGTGGGAGTGAGAGGTGAGCAGTGTTTGAGTTCACTGAGATGCTCATATTGGTTGCATATTTCCTATCTGGGTCCCAACCATGCCGATTATAGCTCAGAATAGTATAACAAGATACTACAGTCTGGGTGGCTTAAGCAACAGACGTATGTTTCTCATGGTTCTGGAAGCTGGGAAATCCAAGATTAAGGTGCTAGCAGATTAAGTTCTTGGTGAGGCCCCCTCTTTCTGGCTTGCAGGTGGCCACATTCTCACTGTGTCTTCATGGGGTGGAGAGGGAGAGCTGTGGTGTCTCTTCCTCTTAGTAGGGCACTAACCCTGTCATTATTGCTCCATCCACACCCTCATCTATACCTACGCATCTCCCAAAGGCCCCCCTCCTAGTGCCATCACACTGGGGATTAGAGCTTCAACCTATGACTTTTAGGGGAACACAAACATTCAGTCTATCACACTTACTGATGAGTAATGTCTGGGATATCTCTTTGCCTAGTCAGTTCTGCACCATTTTTTTTTTCTCCTATTGCTAGTTTTTCCTCTCCACCTTCAGGCCTCCGTTTATCTTTATTTGACTGTTTCATTTCAGCATTGGAGTTTATGTCATTGCTTCTTTAAAGTTGTATAAGCAGTTCCTTTGTGGTTTCTGAATCCTTACATTTGGTTAGCCATCTTTGCTCTTGAAAATTTGAAACCTTCAATTAATTAAAGAAATGTACAAACACATACAGATTTTTGATTAAGCAGATAAATGCTAAAAAACAATGCAATTCTTGTAAATATTTTTATATACTTCATTAAGAGAAAAAGAAGTGACATGCTTGATGAGGCACTTTGCAGAAATTCAAAGGTTAATTTAGAAGATTAAGTAAATACTAGCAAATGCATACAGTTCTTATAAACACATACAGTTCAAAATAGGTGACACATATTTAATATCAGTGCTATAAAAATTCTAAGTTTAATTTGGAAAAATTAAGTAACCAAATTCTCAGAAGCACATCCGTTCTCTCAAAGGCAGTTATTGAACAGGTAGGCGTGCGTTGCAGTGGCTAGTCATCATTGGAAAAATGCACGCTCAGCAGAATCTTGGGGAAACACACCTTTGGATTTTGAGTGTCAATGCAGGAGGTTCATACCGCAGCCCTGTCTTGGCCCGGCCTGAAGGGTGGCAGGAGATGGGGGCACTGACAAAGGCTCAGTCACGTCGCTTGGCACCACATGACATGGCAGCAGGACTGTCTTCAGCTCTCTAGGGAAGGAGACGTTGCTGGCCACCTTGGTGGGTAGGAAGTGGTTTATCGTGTCCCAGTCTATTTGGGCGCTGGGGAGAGGGAAGGGCCCACACTTTAGGTTAAGAGTCTGCTCTCGTACTCACCAGCTGGGTAGTCACTTACCAGTTGATGAGTTCCTTAGCTTCACTGATCTTCCGTCTGTAAGAGGAAGCCAGTAATGCATTTTTTTAGAGGTTTTTTTTTGGGAGATGAAGTTAGATAATGGATACAGGAGTGCTTGGTAAATTATATGAAGTGCTGCATACAGTGTTAATTGTGATTCGGTTTGCTGCTGGTACTCAGTTCAATCCAAGAAGCAGGTATTAAGCATGAGTGTTTTCAAGGCAGGTCCCGTATGAGGCACTTCAGGGAGCAGAATGATGAATAACAATCAGCCCTTAGTAGGGGAATCAGATATGCCAGAAGCAGCTGGGATGGAATTCTCTTCCACGTGGGTTTAGGCCTGCAGTGGAAATGCATTTTAGATAACTTGCTGTAGGAGACATGTGTTATTTCCCATGTTTCTGGTGATAGCGTCCCCCCACGTTCATCTGCTCAGTAGCTCCTTGAGTTTCCCTGGTAGCCCGTCAGTAAAACCTTCTATTGGTGGAGGTAGTTTGAGGTATTTCTGTTTCTTGCAACCATGTGACCCGTGATTAGGACAGTGTCTCACAGGGGTTACATCCCCAGCTCCTCGCAGCGAACCCTGAAGTGTTGGCTGATGGCAAACGTGCCTCTGAGGGCTATGTGGCTGAGATGGAGGAGCAGTGAGCAGGCCAGCAGACCCAAGGCCCCGGCCGGAGCTGTAGGCACAGACGCTTCTTAACTGGACAAGGGACACCGAGCAGGGGAGAGCCGCTGGGTGTTTTGGGGATGTTCCTAAGGCAGGCTTGGTTTCAGGGATAAAGGCAAATAACTCTAGTGTCCCCCAAAACCATATGGGATGAGGGTATTGTTGGTCTTCAGTGTTCCTACCTGTGCTTTTAGTACCCCTAGGCTTCCCTTTCCCGTGACTGAGTGTTATCAAGTTGCTACCTGGTTCCCCTCGGCACCCCTGATCGGTCTTGCCTCAGTTCTTGGAGTTTCCGCTCATTGCGGGCTCATTCTCTCTCCTAACCCTGCCAAGGCCGTGGGGGAATGGAAGGTAAGTTGGGCTGTGGTAGGACGCGTGCTACCCTAACGGAATTAGTCAGGATAGTCCAACTGCTCTATCAGAGCAGCTCAATGTTGTGATGTCTGAACACAGTCGTTTATATTTTGCTCAGATACAGTGTATGTATGTTTGACAGATGGCCTTCCATGTGGTAATTCAAGCACCCAGACTCCTTCCATTTTTGCATCTCCATCATCCCCTAGGACCTCAAAATACTTAGCTTGATGGGATGCTCTGTATCGTACTACTAGGCGGCGAGTCGGGGAGGAGGCTGTTGTGGACTAGCCCTGGAGGTGTTACTCTTCATGTCTGATGACATTCCATTGGTGAGGCCAGCAGATAAGGAGACAACTGCCACTGAGAAGACAGTTTATTATTCACAGTTCCCAAAAGGGAGGGACATGCCACGTGGGACCACATAGGGAAGCCACCGGGTCAGTTAGGCAGAGGGAGAGTGAGGGGATCTGTGGGGAAGTTCATCGTGTGTCTTCATGGGAAGGAACTGGTGAGGTGGGGTATGCAGATTCAGGATTGGCTGGTTTGATCTTTTCAGGGCTTCAGGGTGTAGGGGCTGCTTCTAGTTGTCTGACGCCTGACCCTGCTGTGGTCAGGGCAGAGGAAGAGTGTCTGTCCTGCAGTGTGGGAGCCTGAGAAAGCAGCGGGTGGGGGGGTGGGTTTGCACTGGTTAACTTGCATATAAAAGGAGTGCTCTCAGGAGAGTTTACTATCTCTACAAATCCAACTCTGGGTCATAAAGCCCCAGATGCCAAACCTCGGCATAAAAAGGCAGGCTTAATTCAATGACCACACTTAATTGTAAGGAGGGCAGGAAAATGTCATCGAGCTGTGTGCCCAGGAAAGAGGCCAGTTTTGGTGAGCACATTGAGTGTCTACCACAGCAACTTAATTAAGTGCAATGGGCTTCATGTTTGGAGTTACAAGCCATGAACTCCTGACTCTATGACATGGGATCATGTGAGCCTGGACCAGTCGCTTTCTCTCTCAGGACATCAGTTCTGCTGACTTTCACAAGGGGGAAAAACAACTAGAGCTACATCCCACAGCAATTGTGAGAATCAAGTAAGATGTCATATAAGACACTTGGCAAACTCCAGAGCGCTATTCAAGTGTTAGCTGTGTTTTGTGGTCTTTCCAAGTTTGCAGGGCCCGCTGTGGCTGTTGGAGATGGAGCTCTGCTGTCATTTAAGCACAGGCCCCACCTCCAACCTACTTGGAGTGGGACCAGAGAAGCAGCTGGATGACCTATTTTCCCACAGCCACATGCAGAGGCTAGGAGGGTCTTTACAAGGATGGCTCAGGATTCACAGATGTGGCTGGGGGATTTCATGCCTTATCCAGCTGGGAACACACACAGCTCAACAGGAAAGATGGTGATTAGTGACTCTGCCAATGCTTTCTAAAAAGGATTCTTGTCTCTATTTTAAATCAGTACACGCTCATTAAAGAAATAGGGTTAAATATAGAAAAATACGAAGAACAAGTGAAAGGGACTCCCAGTAGCACCGTACAATCACTGGTAACATTTTGTTTCTGCTTCTTTTGTTTGTTTTGTTTTGGTAATTTCCCACTGTGAAATGGCTTTTAATTCATTTATTCTTAATCATGAATTTATTTTGATATATAGTACATGCAGACTTCAAAAGTTACAGAGGGTTCTGCAGTGAAAAGAAGTCTCCTCCCTCCCATTTGCCTTCCTGGAAGGCAGCCTTAGTTACCAGCCCCTTGTGTTTCTTCAAAGATAATCAATGCACATATAAGTAGATGTATGCATACTCTTTTATTTTTAAACATGCACTCTTGCATGCTACATACACTCTTCAGTAACTTGTATTTCTACATAACAGAGTAAGTTAGAGAATGCTCCACATCAGTTCTTAGAAGTTGCCTCATTCATCTTAAAGGCTGTGCAATATTCAGTTATATGACTTGTATTATTCTTTATTTAACCAGTCTTATATTGAAAGGTATTTCATTTGTTTCCAGTCCTTTGAATTTTTAACAGTGCTGCAATGAATATTCTTATACATGTGCAAGCATACTGGTAGGATAATTTCTTGGAATTGGCATTACTGGGTTAAAGACTCTGCACATTTTAAATATTATGGTTTATTGCATCTATAAAATTCACATGCATTGAAAGTACATAGAAATTAGGGTGTCAGTTTCTTAACACTCTTGCTAACAATTTAATGAAGCTTAGTCATCTTGGCCAACCTGATAAGTAGAAATGGTATCTTATTTAAATTTGCATTTCTTTTATGTGTTTCAAATCCATTTTATTTCAGTTACTATTGACTATTTTATCTTGTCAGTATTTTCCTATTGAACTGTTGATCTTATTGATTTGTAGAAGCTCTTTACATATTAAGGGAATTAGCCGCTGTGTTATATGTTGCAAATATTTTGCTCAGTTTGTTACTGTTTTTAATAACTTTATTTTTTTTCATAAAAAAACCTTTTTGTTCTTTGTGAAGTTAGTATAATCAATCTTTTCTGTCATAATATCATTGTAGCATCCTTTGAAAAAAGGCCTTTCTTATTCCAAGAATGTAAAAGTTCTAGTACTTTTGTGGTTTTATTTTATATGTTTAAACCTTGTTTCCATCAGAAATTTATTTTGGTGTAAGGAATAAGGTTGAGATCAAACATTTTATTCCCCAGATAGAAACACAGTTTATTAAATGCTGCATCCTATGTTCTACTGATTCAAAATGTCATACTGACCATGTGCTAAATTTTCACTTGTATTTGCATATATTTCTGCAATCTGAAATCTGTTCATTGATGAGTTCTCTAAAGTAAAAGAATAGACTGAGGGAGGAGTGATCTGGGCAGGACTATGTGAGGAGGTGATATTTCAGCTGAGGCTGGCAGGGCCTTTCATGAGGAGGGAACAGCATGTGCAAGGACTCTGAGGCAGGAAAAGGCCTGGAACATTAGAGGAACTGGCAGAGAGAAGCCCCCATATCAGGGAGCAAGTGTCCCGCGATGAGGCTGGAGAGATGGGGTGAGGCCTGCTTCATCCTCATGGACCCTTTTAGTGATTCTGTGCTGATCCCATGCATTCGAGAGCCTGTGAAGGGTCTTAATCAGGGTAGTAACATGGTCCGGTTTGTAGGTATTTTAAAATCTCTCTTTTAAAGTGCTTAAGATGCTTGTTGAATGAATGAAGATGACAGGCATAAGCTTCATTCTGCAGAGCATCTGAGGGGCAGGGAAGAAGTGCTCATCTCTTCCTCAGTCCTGGGGTATCCAGCATAGCCACCAGGCCCTCCCACTCTCTCTGCCTCATGCTGAAGTCAGCAAGACAGGCGTTGAAAGCAGCGAGACAGACATATTAGCAAATAATTAGCTTTTAATTAGAAAAGCGTGGCTTCGCCTTCATGAAGGGACAAATACCTTCAAAAATTGAATCACTTTAATTGAATAAATCTTTTAGCAGATATGAAAGCTCTGCTCCTTTCATTAGGAGCCCCGATGAGCAAAGCCATGTGAAAATGCTCCCTTACAGTAGCAGTCACTGGAGCACCATGTTGAGTATAGGTGTTTTATCAGGGAGGGTAGCCGACTTTGGACCAGAACAGTGCCCTAACCTGATGCCCAGGACCTCCCTGGTGAGTCCTCTTGAGCAGTGTCATTGGGGAGCTGGTTGGAGCTGTGAACCCTCGGGCCCTAGCCAGACCCCTTGAATAGGAAACTCTGGGGAGGGGCCCAAGATCTCTTGGTTTTAAAGAGTTCTCCAGGGAATGCCTCGGCACCCTCAACCTTATATTCAGAACCCTGAAGGCAACTAAGAAGCTTCGCCCCATCAGCCCGTTGACTTTTAAGTGACCACCCTGAGGGATGGAAGAGAACTACAGAGGTAGCTTGTTCGCTTCTAAAGGCCAGGGTCTTCCCCTAACGCCACGCTGTCTTTTGAAGTGTTTGTGTACATGTGTGGGCACGAGCGTGTGCATGTACATGTGCGTGTGTGCGTGCATGCGTGTGCGCGCGTGTGTGCGCACGTGTGCGCGTGTGTGTGCGCGTGTGTGCGTACGTGTGCGTGCACATGCGTGTGCGCGTGCGTACCTGTGTACATGTGCGTGTGTGTGCGTGCGTGCGTGTGCATGTGCGTGCGTGTATGTGTGCGTGTGCGTGCGTATGCGTGTGTGTGTGTGCGTGTGCGTGCATGTGTGTGTGTGCGTGCGTGCGTGTGTGTGCATGTGCCTGTGTTGGGGGGGTGACACACAGCACTTTCCCAGACACAGGGAAAAGAAGCCCTGGCTGGAGAGGTGATGGTTAATGTCTCGGGGCTGCTCCACGGAGGAGGACATGGATGCTCTTGCAGGGACATTCTAGGATGGCAGGCTGCACGCTGCTTCCTCGTAGAGCTGGTCCAGGCTGCTATGTCAGGGAGGAGCGGAAAGCTTGAGTCGAGGCCGGGGGGCCAGCCATCCAACAGGTAACTGGAGGAACCTCTGTCCTCAGAGGGACTGGATCAGGTGGCCCAGAGGGTTCCCCCCAGCTCTGAGACGTCCCAGGACTGTCAGGAGGTAACTGAGGTGACCAGCAGGTGTGGGCGGTACTATGGGTGTGCTTTCAGCAACTGACAGGAGCCATTTGGTTGGGCCTCACACTCACAAGGGGCTTCTGATGCGGGCTCTCGATGTTACCTCCCAACGAGGCTGCACGCGCCGTCTGAGCTTCGCCGACAAGATGGAGAGGGGAAGACTCATTACACGGCTCTGAGCACATCGCGCTACCGTCGTGCTGCCTACGGTGCCCTACGACTCAATAGTGCATAAATCCTGTTATTTTGTGGATAACACAATTATATTGCATTTAAAACAAGTGATGATAATTTTTTAATGCAAACATTTTAAAACAACAAATATGGGGACTTGGTTGTGGCAATTTCTGATTCTTTAATGTTTTTTTATTTTTATTTTTATATTTTTAATTGTTAGACTTAATTGGGCTGACATTGGTTAACAAGAATTATATAGGTTCCAGGTGCACAATTAATTCTACAGTGCATCGTCTCTGTGTTGCATTAAATGTTCACCACCCAGTGTCAACTCTCTTCCCTTCACCATTCTTTAATATTCTGGAAACCTCAAGACTGCAAATGGTCTGGGTCTTCTTCTGACCTCTGCGGAGCCCTGAGTGTGAGTGTTTACGTCGCTGTGATTGGATGCTTACTCATGTGAGTGTGTGTGCAAGTGTGTTTGTGAGTCTGTGAGGGTGTGTCTATGTGAACGTGAGCATGTGGGTGGTGTGTTTGTGAGAGGCTGTGTACATGCTGCTGAGGGCACCAGGGTGGGACCATCCTTAGCCTATGGGGACTGGGGAGGGGGCCCGTCAGAGCACAGCACACCAAAGACATCAGGAACGTAACTTGATTTGATGATTTGGCCCGAGTAACCCTCTCAAAATAGAAAACTCAAGGACCCAGCGTGGAGGCAGCCTGTCTGGGCCCAGGCTGTAATGAGGACTAACGAGGGTTGATGGAGCCCAGCAGCGATGCGCCGAGAGGGCCCCGAGCGGCCTGGCACCCAGGGCCCTGCAGCCATCTAGTGCTGCCCAGCCTGGCCTAATGCTATAACCCACGGAGATTCTCAATGATAAGGATGAGAGGCGGGGAGAGAGCAGCCTTGCAAACCACTGCAGGACAGCCAGGAAGCTGCCTTTGTGGGCTGGCAAAGCTGAGATCCCTGAATGGAACTTTCTGGAGGTCACTTGGACAGGGGCCTTCATTATATAAATACATGTTCATTTTAGGAAACTTGGAAATACAGATTATCATAAGGAAAAAAGGAAGCAGCTTCACGTAGAGATAGATCCCCGCCATACGTATTTTGTTGGGTAGGACCTGACCATGGAGGTCAGGAGCTAAAGCCAGTCCATCAGGAGAGAAATTGCTCTGGACAGTTACTCAGGAATGTGTCTCACTGGGAGCAGGCACACCATCTCTCAATCCATCTGACCCATTTTCCTCTGGGATTGACCAGATCACTATTCTGATGGTTGAGCCCCAGAAAAAGTAGTTGACTTTGGATTCAGGGGACAAATAGTATGAAAAATACACATTTTGAAACATGGGAGTCACACTCGGCGTGGGGGGATGGATGCTCATATTTGAGAAGGCAAGTGGGAAGTGAGAGGGACTTGGGCCCCCCTCTCCGCCCTGTGCGCAGGGGAGGAGTAGCAGGTCGGATCTGCACCATGTGAGTTGTTCTCTGTCTCTTCCGCTCCCCGCTGCGTGGAGTGCCTAGGGCTGAATTCGGAGGCGTTAAAGGCATGTCTGATGTGGCCCCACAGTATGTCTTTTCAATCTTCGTGCATGTGAATGCATCTATACGATTGATTGATTGGTAAAAACAGGCTCATACTGTTATCGTTCTCTGCAGTATCCATATCACGCCATTTCCATGACCACTGCCACTGAAGACATAAGTGCCATTATTTGTGTCATTACATAATCAGTCCTTTATTGCACGGCACTAACTTTCAAACATTTGTTACAGCAAAACTTGCTGCAGTGAATTCCCTCCTGTAGGAAACTTCGCTTTTCTGTCCAGTTGCTTTCCTAGAGGAAGTGTTCTCAGTGAGGAATCCTGCGCCAAGCGTATTTGCAGATTAAGCCTTTGGTCACAGCTCACCTGCTGTTTTCACTCATGTCCCGGGAAGGGGAAGAGCTCAGGAAACTGATCAGGAGCCTAGAAAGAGGTGGAGTGGGCGTGTCTGGTGGCGAAGGGCCTGTGACAGCAGTGTCGGTCTAAACGTTTCTGTTTGTCTTACCATCTTCCATGTACCTCAGTTTCCCTATCATTTGCAAATGGTCATCCCTCGTTTCCTTGGAGCAATAAATATGATCCATTACATTTTACAGATTTTGAAGTGGTTTTATAGGTTTTATCTTGTTGAATCTTTACAAGGTAGGCTTTATTCTTCATTTGGCAATGAAAGGAAAAGAGGCCCAGAAAAGTTAACGGAGATTCCCAAGTTTTCAGACATCAGAGTTAGAAATCAGGCCTTCCAAACTTTAGTACAGAGACCAACTCAAAGTGCTGCTGGGATAACAAAGTGACAATAATCAGGGCCTTAGCCTATAGGCTGTGCTAGCCTTTATCCCATTTGTAGCCGAAGGGCGTAGTCAGGACTTCCTGCCTAGTGGACAGTGAAATCACCATGGCGGGGCTCACATCCAGCTCCATTAACCCCGCTTCCGCAAGCCTTGGGCGTGGACCATAATGCTCTTCTGTGCTGTCAGGGGTTGGTGTTAGCTCAGCTCAAGTAATCCCCCGAAGTTCTAGGGATTCCTCTTGTTTCCTAGGTACCATTACCCTGAAACATGTTTTATGTTCCTTTGGTAGCAGTCAGGTGAAAGTTTTATGGTACATGCTTGTGATGTTACTACGTAATTCTTTTTAAAGGGTCCTTTGTCTCCTTTTGGAGCAGAAAGCTATGGCTCTTTGAACTGACATAGGTCTAGAAATTGGGTGAGAGGCAGTGGGTCTCTGTAATCACAGCTCAAATCAATCTCCTCTGCTTGCTAAGCCTGACTTTTTTTTTTTTTTTCTTTTTTCAGTTGTGCACATCAAGTAAAACCTTAGGGGGCAGCCATTTATTTCAGTCACAGAGGCCTTCCAAAGATCCCATTGGGTCTCATAATCATTCTGTTTGTTACTCTAGCTCTGCTGTCTATTATGGTAACTACATCTACCTTTTTTCAGGTAGTTGAGTACACCTACTAGATGTTTGTTATCCCAAGTTTCAATCATTGTCACTTAAATCAAGGAGCTCATTATATCCGCAGCATTTCCTGCTGTTATACTCTGCCTGCAGTGGAGAGCTACTGACTGACTTTAAAGCACATTGGTGCTCTTTATCATCAGTATATTTCTTAATACCATGGTGACGAGATTGTCTCTCGTGGGCTATTTCTGGGGTGGGAGTTGTGAACGCGTGATAAATCTGATCTTAGATGCTTATCTCCTCGGCTTGTTTGGCTCATTCCTCTACATTATATCAAGTTCTTCCTGGCATTTCAAATTCATATAGGTTACTGTTGACTCTAGTTTTAGTCTATCAAACTAAGCAAATAAATGGAATCCTTCCCAGTTGCTCGAGTCAATATTTTGCATCCAGAGTCTTCGGTAGGTGTTCACACATTGAAAATCTGACCTGATCTAAAATTATGTTCTTGTTTCCCTATTCCAGGTCCATGAGACTTCCTTCCCACACACGTTCCTCATAAGACAGTGTTTAAATTAACATGTTCGTACAGTAAAATGGACTCTTTTTGGTGTGTAATTTTATGATTTTAACATAGATTCTTTTAACATAGATTCTTGTAATTACCACCACAATTAAGTTACAAAGCAACTCCGTCACCCCCAAAATCTTGCTTGTCCTCCTCCTTTGTAGTCACAGACTTCCCCTAGTCCTACCTCCCAGAAACCATAAATCTGCTCTCCATCACTATGGTTTTCTCTGTTGGAGAATGTCACGTACGCAGGATCATGTGGTGTGTGTAGCCTTTTGAGAGCAGCTTCTTTCATTCATCACAGTGCATTCGAGAGTCATTCACCTTGTTGATGTGTGTCAGCTTTCCTTGTTTCTCGAGGTACGCACTTACTGCCATCCTAGTTCTTGAGCTCTTACTGTCTTCTACCAACAACCCTTTCAAAGGACGTAGTAGGTTTTGAGCTCAAGCTCCGACGTAATGAAACAAACTACAGCAGACTCCGAGTTTGATTTCGGTTACACCGGCCCTGCTAAAGATAAGAGATGTGTTCTTTTTGGGTAGTCATAGAAACTCTCTGGTTCTCTGACCATAATGGGAGTAGAAAACTTCAAACCTTCGCCTTTGAAGTTTTATTCTCTAAGCTTACTGGTGCAGTTCTAAATCCTAGTCTACTCCACAGTATTCCTCAAGCCTCCGGTCATGTTCTGTGATAGCTGCCGCTCTGACCGCCAGAGTCTGCATTCCATGCTCTTCATTTCGGGTAGACACAGGCGATACTTAAGAAATCATTTTGTCACTAAGTGTTATAGACTAGTAACAAAACATATTTCTTTACTGATAACTGGATCCTTACCCCATCAGGTTAGACAGCCTGTAAGTCCTATATTCTCATTTCCTCGCACATCTATTGCTGTTTCTATTACTGTTTCACTCAGAGTTCAACTGTAGACAATAGAATTCATTTGCCAGGTTTAAGCAGGCAGGGAATTAAAATAGTATAGGTACACTTTGTCCTTTTGGTCTCCTATAACAAAAAAACCATAGACTAGGTGGCTTATAAACGACAGAAATTTATTTCTTATAGTTCTGGAGGCTGGGAAGTCCAAGATGAAGACATTTGCAGCTTCAGTGTCTAGTGGGGACCTTCTTTCTAGTTCATAGGTGGGTATCTTCCCACTGTGTCCTCACGTGGTGGGGAGAGGAAGGGATCTCTCGGGGGTCTCTGTTACAAGGGCACCAATCCCGTTCATGAGGGCTCCACCCTCATGACCTCATCGCCTCCTCGAAGCCCCCATCTCCAAGTACCATCACATTGGGGGTTAGGTTTCAACATATGCATCTGGTGGTGGTAGAGGGCACAAACATTCAGTCTTTGCCAGTGCAGTAGGCAGACTGTTAAGGTGGTTCCCACAGTTCTTTGCTCTTGGCGTGCATGCCTTATGTAATCCCGTCTTTGAGTATGGGAAGAAACTTTGAATGTGACAGGATATTACCCCCGCGATTATGTTACATTATGTAACAAAACATATTTTCATGCTATAATTAAGATCCCTAATTAGTTGAATTTGAGTTAATCAAAAGTGAGATTATTCTGGGTGAGTTTGACCTAATCAGATTACCCCTTAAAAAAGAGAGAGAGAGAAGAAATAGGAGATGCCCTTCTGCTGGCCTTGAAGGAGTAAACTGCCACATTGTACAGAGGGCCATGTGGCAGGGACCCAAAAGCGGTCTCTGGGAGCTGGTAGTGGTCCCCAGCCTTTATAGTTAATAAAACAGGGAGCTTAATCACATGGTCCCAGGGAAATTAATTCTGTCAACAGCGAGAATTAATTTCTGAGAGAGCTTGTCAAGCTTAGTCAGGCCTCCTGAAGAGGACACAGCTGGCTGACACCTTGATTTCCACGAGGTCCTGAGCAGAGGACATAGCTAAGATGTGATAGGCTCTTGATCCATTGTGAGATCATAACTATGCGCTGTTTTAAGCCACTGAGTTTGTGGCAATGTGTTACACAATAATAGAAAACAAACATAGCATACTAATAAGCGTACTGAATTTCTAAAAGGCCCAGGGCCACAAAGCAAGAATTGACACAACCGGGAGATATGTGCAGACATACAATGAGGCTGTTATAGTTGCAAACATGCTACTACTTTCATCTGATGCACAGCATCCATAAACCAAGGGTGAAACATGGAGAAAAGCTGCTTCCTGTGGCAGGGCTCAGATACCATGCTAGGATGTTTTCTCGTCTGGGAGGTAGGAAGAATAATAGCACTACCTCAATTACCAAGGATTAAGGGAAACGAAACTTTTAAAGTATTTGAGTAACGCACAGCTCTTAGTGTTCTGTATGTGTTAGCTATTATGATTCGCGATTGAGTTGAATAACATAACAGGCCACAAAACTAGTAAGAAGCTGAGTGGAGATTTAACTTTATTTCGGTCTGTCAACTACCAAGATGTGTTCTCTTCATCCCTTCTTGACTTTAGCAGGAAGAGTGATCCAGGAACCCAGTTTTAAAAAAAAACTTAGTTCATTCCCATTCTTAATGTCTCTCAGGAGAGAAAGATTCACCTCAGAGAGACAGAGGAAATCCTCCATAATGGAACATGAATGTTTTATGAATTGGTCTTCACTGAGTAAATTAAAGGGTCATTAAGATACTCATTAACAAGTGCAGCACTTTGTTTGGAATTCTGAAAGTGATTGGATAATGTACAACCAAACGAGCGCACGAAGACTTCATGAAATTGCCTAGATCAGCTCTCCTGCTTCCACAATATTCTCTCCTGATTTCTGCCTCTGGTGCATACACCATGTTCCAAATATACATCTCTTTTTCTCCTTTACCCATCGTCTGGAATGATTCCCTGCCTGTCACTGGGAGGAAAGGGTGTAAAAGTTGGGAACATCTGCCTGTACTGGTTGTGGAAGATGTATATGTGTGTGGGCACACGCACGTGTGTGCATGGGTGAAGAGTGAGGCAGACTGTGTGGTGAGGATGTAACAGGCTCTTAGACCTGATGTAGAAAGAGAGGAATTCTGACCAATAGGAAATACCATAGACGAGGGAGCTTATAAACAACAGAAATTTATTTCTTACAGTGATAAGTCTCACTAACCTTTGCAAGGAATATGAAGAGTTTAGATTACATGTGCTTGGCGTTCCGGATTAAAGAAGGAACCAAAGAACATGGCGTAGGAAAATATTTGAACAAATATTGACCAAAAAGTTCCCAATTTGATCCAAACAGCAATTAGAAAAACAAAGAAAAGAAGAGTCACACATGCTTATATTAAGAAAAAAGAAGACTTAAAATCAGTAACTGGTTTCCACCGTAAGAAGCTAGAAGAAGAAGAAATTCAATCTAAAGTTAGTAGTGGAAAGGAAATCATATAAATTGCTATAGAAATCAATGAGGTAAAAAATGGTAGAAGAAAATGGAGACGACAGAAGAGTCAGTGAACTTGCAGACAGATGAGTAGAAATTCTATAATCTGAAGTAGGGAGAGAAAAAGGATGGACTTAAAAAGACAACGGCGTGCCAGGGACCCACAGAGCAACATCGGGGGGTCTAGCACCTGTGGCGTTAGAGTCCCAGAAGAAGAGGAGAGAGAGCAGGGGACAGACAAGAAAATGTGTGCCAATTTCCATCTTGCGAAGACATACGTGGGCAGATTTGAGAAGGTCAGTGGCCCCCACGGACAAACACAAAGAAAATCCCACCTAGGCACATCATAGTCGAAGTGCTAAAAACCAAAGGTAAGGAGAAAATCTTGATAGCAGCCAGAGAAAAGTGACACATCCCGTGCATGGTGGCAATGACAAGAACTTCCACTGACTTCCCGTCCGTACACGCAGGGGCCGGGGGTAGTAGAAAAACACCTGAAATGTGCTGATTGAAAGAAAGAAGCGGGGATCACTCTAGAATTCTGTCTCCCGTGAAAGTGTTGTTCACGAATGAAGGTCAAAGAAATGAGATCTTCACTGCCAGCAGAGCTGCCCTGCGAGAAGCGCTGAGGGTAGTTCTCCAGTTCCTCAGGCTGCGGGGAAATGACATCAGCTGAAATTCATCTTTAGGCAGGAAGGAAATGCACCAGAAGTTCGTAAATATCTGTGCAAATGTCAAAAGGCTTCTCACCAAGAAAACTGCAGGCTCAGATAGCTTCACTGGTGAACTCTTCTCAAGTATTTAGAGAAGAAATAGACCCATCTTAAGGAAACTCTTTATGAGAACAGAGCAGGAAGAAACACTTCCCAACTTGTTCATACCCAAACCAGACAAAGACAATAAAAGAAAAGAGATCACCAGTATCCCTCATGCATATAGATGTCAACATCTTGAGCAAAAATATTAGCAAACGGAGTCTAATATATCACGACCAAGGCTTTTTCCAAGAGTGTGAGGGTTTCTTAACATTGGAAAAATCAATTAATTAAATTCTGCACCTAAACAGACTAAAGGAGAAAACCATATGAATGTCACCATAAATGCAGGAAAAGTCAAGGCAGCCAGCCCATCAGGAGGTTGATGTCATCTGCAGGAGTGGAAAATCACGGTCTCTTGCCTGGTTTCCAGATTTCTATCACCACATAGACCCAGAGCTCCTTGTTTGAGGGGAACTGTGACCTCCAAGGAGCACAGTGAGGTTTCACTTCACTAGAAATTGCAGGTGCCACTTGCCAGGTCTTAGGTCCTTATGCCAATTGGACCAAGAAGAAAAGCAAGGAGTTACTGGGTGGAGGAATAATTGACTCATTACCATGAGGAGCGGGGTTTGTGGCTATATAATGGGGACGGGGAGGAGTATGTCAGGGACCTAGAGGATTCACTGGGGACATAAAATATTTTGGTGCTTCTGTGCCCATGGGCAACTCTAGCAACAATGTCTCTACAAGGTCAAAGCAGCTAAGGATTCAGGTATCTTGGGGATGAGAAATGAGAGAAACCATCTTTACGAGCTGAGGCAGCTGCTGGGTCTTCCCCAACTTGCCTGTCCGTATTAGTGGGGTTCTTTGAGCCTCAGAGTCCTGCAGAGTTCTCAGGAAGTAGATTCTGGAGGAGGACGGGTGGTCAGGCCAGGGAGCACCGCAGGGGCCGTGTGATGTCCTTGCATCCTGCTTGGCTAATGCAATCAGGTACACAGGGAGGGAGCGGTTCCCCACTTCCCTGCCAGCCCATAGGGGGTTCCTGCTAATGATGAGCTCAGGCTGATCCTCATTAATGCTCTTTATTTACAGGCAAATGAATCAATTATGGAAAGCACAGCTTTCTCTTCCAGTGGGTTTGGTGCTCCATTTGCTGTCTGCTGGTGTTGTGGGCCCTGCTCTTCGCAGGGTGGTTCCTTTGGAGAGAGAGGGTAGGAGAGGTCTGCGTGTCCTGGTGGGGAGGTCAGGGGCATAGAAGATGGCTTCGTTAGGAACGGTCCGGGAGTGGAGACTTGGGGAGGAGTGATCTAAATGGTTTGCAGCCTCCTCCCCGTCCCCGCCTCTCCCAGAATACGGGACTTCTGATTAGAACCTAGAGGAGGGAGCGCACCCCTCTCCGGAGGCCTGCTGTGCCCCCGTGCTCCCGGGAATCAGAACAAGTGACACACGCTTTCAGTGTGCGGCTGCCTAAAGGGATGTGCTCTATGCTCCTTGGCCTGCATTTCCTTTGTCTTTATACAGAAGGGCGGGGGGCGTGAGGGTCTGAAGGAAAAGGGCCTGCCTGCGGATTTTCAGGCAGTCAGCATCCGTTTACTGAGCTGTGTTTTACTCTGTTAGGTGAGGGAAACACCTAGAAGAAAGGCCATCGCAACTCGACCCCCTCACAGTGCTCACATTCTATTCTGGCGAGGAAGTCTGAGGTGGAACGATGAAAGATGCAATAGGCGCAGCTAAGGGGGCTTTCACTGGAGACCTGACCTCGAGGGTCCAGGAGGAAGTGACGTTTCAGGTGCGAGCTGAGAAGGGCAGCAGGTAGTGTGAGGGGATGCACTTGCACGGAATACAGACGTGTGCGTGGGTGTGGCTGCACCCGTACGCAGGCGCGCATGCCACGTAGACCCCTGGGTGGTAAGGGACACGAATCCACACGTGGAGAAAACGTGTCCAAATTGCCAAGCTGATGATCCATTCAGCAGTCACAGTTTTAGTGCCAGCAATTAGATGTAGCTTTCTTTCCGAAATTAATTTTATGTTTCCCTGCCCTTTTAAGCAGGCTAAGTATGGCCTTCTTCGTATGTGAGGGCCTTTGCTGTGAATAGCAGGCCTCGCTGATACTTGGAGAGCGTGCTTCCTCAGGGTTTATTTAGGGGTGTACAGTAACTTTATCCCACCAGGATGGCTTCAGACTGCTTTGCTTTTTGAGTTCTTATGGCTGCTTTTTATAGTTTGCTGTCTCTTTGCTATCGGGCTGTCAACTGTCACTTCCTGCAGCTGTCCGAAAGCCTGGCTTTGGCAGGCCTCGCCGTGCGCGCTCGCACCTGCCCCGCCCCCCGCACTCACACTGCCTGATTTCATTCTGATCAGGTATGCCATCGGGGTGTGTTGACTTATCTGAACTGTAAAGTGATGATCCTTACAGCGAGGCCTCTGGGCCAGCAGCAGTAGCTTCATCTGGGAACTTGTTAGAGACGCAAATTCTTGGGCCCCATCCCAGATCTGCTGAATGGGAAAGGCTTGGAGTGAGGCCAGCGATGTGTATTTAACAAGCTGTCCTGGCGTTCAGATGTCCCTAATGTTTGGGAACCGGTGCTGCGAGGAAGAAGAAATAGGGCCCGAGTGGGGGTGGAGCTGATCTCCCATGTGCAACCTGCCTGTGCTTCAGAGCGTCAGCCATAGTCTGTGTTCTCTCCATTCCCGGGCTCGTGTTTCCTCTCAGTTCCGGATAGCCAGGCCCCAGGAAGGTGCATGTGTGCGTGTGTGCCCACGGGTGTGCACGCCTACAGAGGGCCAGAGCGGAGGATGGAGACAGGACAGCCGGGCCCGGAGAGACCGATCTTCCCCTCCTTCCCTGCTCTTAGCTCAGTGGTCCTCAGCCCTCCTCAGGCCGCGGCCCTGTCATACAGCTCCTCACGCTGTGGGGACCCCCATAACATCATTTTCATTGCTGCTTCATTACTGTCATGTTGCTCCTGTTATGAATCGTCATATAAACATCTGATATGTGTTTTCTGATGGTCTCAGGCGACCCCTGTGAAAGGGTCGTTCGACCCCCAAAGGGGCCACGACCCAGAGGTTGAGAACCGCTGTCTGAGCTGCTAGAGTTTCCCACATGTTCTGGTTTCAGAGTTCCAGCACGAACCCTCCTGCTTGGGCTCCCGTGGTCCTTAGGTAGTAGAGGTGTCCCTGGCTCCCCGTCTCTCCCACCCATAACGGCTGCCCGGGCCCAGGCTGAGTGTCAGGAACATGCTGAAAGGCACCAGCTGGTGGGGACACTGCCAGAGACGCTTCAGGCAGAGTGCTTGGGATGGACAGCTGGGATATGTGTGGGAGCCTAGAGATGCATGGATTTGGGTTTGTAAACACGGGCCTGTTACATTTCGGGTGGGCCACGGGCTCCGTAGCATCTTTTGGCAACAGCTGAACATTCTGAGTGGTTTTAAAACATTGCTCATACCTTATATAGTAGGAGGCCTGTTTTAGCACAGCTCGTCATCAGGGGGTGGAGAGAGGAGGGTTGGCACTGGTTGAACACCCACCACCCTCTGTGTGCCAGGGACTTTGCGTGAACCATCTCGTTTTGTCTTCATACCGTCCCCAGTGGGCTGGGGCTTGTTGGCTCTATTTTATGGACGAGGAGTTTGACCGAGAGCAAACGTCTGGGCCCCAGAGGTGTCCCAGTGAGTCCTGCCTGGCCTGGTACGAGGATGTGTCTTGCGAGCGGTCAGCTGGCAGCTGACACGGTGGTGGTGAGGCCACTCTACCTACGGTGGGAGCATGTGGGCACATTCAGCTGTCACGGGGAGCTGACGTTCGCTGACGATTGGCTTGCCCAGTATGCCTGCGTAGAAGTTTGGGAGAGAGGTGGAGGAGGAAAGAGACATATCTGCCTAACAGGAGTCCCATGGAATGCTTCTTGACTTCAGAGCCCCACTGGCCAGATCTCTTTGGGAATTGTCATGAAGCTATATTCTGCTCTTGGAGGTTATGAATCATGATACAAGTTGTATCAGACAGAGTTCAACCAGAGAAGCAGAACCAGTCGAATAGATGGATAGATAGAGATTTATTGCAAGGATCTGTTGCACACGATTTTGGGGTCTGGCCAGGCAAGTCTGAAGTCTGAAGGCAGGCATCAGGGCTGGCCGGCTGGGGCTCTCGGCTTGGGGTGCAGCTCTGGCTCGTAGGCGGGGTTTCTTCAGCTGCGCTCCGAGGGTGTTGGCACTGATTGAACCAGGCCCACCCAGGGCATGTAGGGGGATCTCTCTTACTTAAAGGCAACTGAGGATGGGTGTTAATCACGTCTGTGCAGTTACCCACACAGGACACGTGGGTCAGAGCTTGATGGGATGACTGGGGACTTGGTCTCAGCTGGTTAACTTATGAAAACGGATCAGGTGACTGAGCGTGCTGAGAAGCCTTGCGCTGAAGCCCCCTTGTTCTGCTGATCCCACTGTTTCCGAAAGTTACATGAACAGAACCACACCCGCTTCCCATCCCCTGCAGCAGCTGTTTGCGCCCAGCGAACCCACAGGACGTGCTGGCCCACGCCCTCCGGCCTGGCCTCAGAGGTGCTGTGTGTAAGCGCCCAGCGCGCGTCTGTCTGGGCCCCGGCGGCTCTGAGTCAGCGTTCTGTGCGGCTGTTTGCGTCCGGGGCCGCGTAATCCTGTGCTGTGGCCGGCTGTCCTGTTGGCTGTAGCATGCTGGGCAGCGTCCCTGGCTTCATACCACTTCCCCCAGCTGTGACACCCCAGAATGTCTCCAGGCATTGCATCGTGGCCCCTTTGAGAACCACTGGGTCGAGGAAGAAATTATGGGGCAGCACTGGGTTGGGATCCTACCTCTGCCTGTTATTCTTATTTACTTATGTTCTGTCATATTCCGAAAGGACTTGAGTGGCCAAGTCTGTCACATAATACCGCTGGGGCAGTTACTACTTTTGTGAGCCTCAGTTTTCACCTCTGCAAGATGGGAATCATGATACGATGACTCTTGTCAGGCTATTGAGGGGACTCACTCGAGCACGTGGGGTGCCTGGATCTCGGCAGTTAATCCTAGAGATGTAGTTCCTCCCAAGACTCTCCAGGCCTCCTGGAATGATGGAGTGGAAGGATCTGGGCTGTCACCAGGTCTGTTTTCTGGACGAGACCAGCTCAGTACCCGCCCGAGGTCCCAGAGCTGCAGGCCAGGGACAGTCTGTAATTGTGGGGTATGTGGCTTCCTCAGATGCCTGGGGTAAGGACAGCCCAGGTGTCCCTCGTGCTTCCCACGGCCACATCTGGAGAGAAGCACTTGGGGGATAGAGGGCTCGGGACATGCCACTCCTGTCTGGGCCCCTTCTGTGGGACACCCCCGTCCAGCCACCCTGCTGAGGGCGGTGTGCAGTAGCCGGAGCACTGGGGTGGGGGTGCGCCCCTGCACTGCCCAGGTCAGGCCATCCCGGGAGGGTATTTGTGGGCTTCCTCTGGGTCACAGCCAATGTGGAGAGGTACACCACTCCAGCAAAATCTTCCTCGTCACTTGGTGGTGGGGCCGTGCAGAGTCCCCCCTGGGGTCAGCACCCACAGCCCTCCTCTCCTCCACCTCGGCTATCTCTCAGCCCAGTGGGCTCTCTCCCTTGAAGGGCAACATGACGCCTGCAGACCACTACCTAGGCCTTGTGGGGAAGCCGAGAATCCCAGCCTTGCTCCAGAAACTGTGGGCTCTGAGCACTGCTGCAAAGCACATGGATGCCCTGGGGGAGCCTCTGTGCCTCTCAGAACCTCAGTTTCCTCATCTGCAAAATGGGGAAATAGTAGCCCCCCACCCCACAGGATAATCATGAGCGTTCACTGAGGCCCAGTGCAGAAGGGCCTAGCAGGGGCTTTCTCGTTCCTCCCCCCGCCCAGTGCAGGGCCTCCCAGTGGGCTAGGCCTGTCTCATTGTGAGGGGGGCACGTGGACTGCAGTGGGGCATGGTCTGCAAGCACGGGGGCTGGTTCGCATTCACCCGGGTGGGCGCTGGCTCCAGAGGGGCACCCCCCCCATCCCTCCAAGGGACATCACCTTCCCAGCCAGGGAGAGCTCGAGGAGGGGCCTCTGCACCCCGCTTAGACCTCAGGAGCCACCCACGCTGCCACTCGGAAAGGGCCCAGGAAGGACACCGTTCTCAGCACTGCACTGTTTGGTGCTTCTCGGCCGTGAATCATTTATCAGGGAAGGAGCACATCCAGCCAGCTCTTCTTTGCCAACAGAACAGCAGTGGAATGGCTGCCTCAGCATCTCCTGAGGTACTGGGGGCCCAACCCGGACCTGTGGGGTCAGAACAGCTTTCTGTGCACAACAGGAGAGAAGCCCAAGGGATGGAGAGTCTGCCCCTACCGTGTGCCTGGCTGCCTCCGCCCCGCCCTCCCCACTCCTGCTGAGATACCGGGAGGTGCTGGGGGCTCTGGGGGTCTGCTTGCTGGCTGTTTGATTTAGACGTTGGCCGAGAAGATCCCGGATGTCCCTTCCACCTCTGACGTCCAGTGCTTTCAGGAGAGGAGATGCGGAGACCGGAAGAGCAGCAGCTCCCCTCTGTCCCGGGAGTGGCTGCGCTCTTGGTGGTATGGATATGCCCGTCCTAGTCCCCAGCCTTTCCTACCCCACGCATCGCAGACCCCACCTGCCTCTCCCGGGCCACGTATTCATTCCGCAAACAATGGCTAAGCACCCACTGCGGGGACGTAACAGTCACAGGCCGTGAGCCTCAAGCAGCTACAGGCTGGAGAGGAAGACAGGCTCAGAGACGAGAAGAGCTGTGCAATGTCTCAGGCTGTCTGGTGGACAGACATGTGCTGGGCCTGCAGATGGCCTCCCTGGAGATGCCACTGATTCTCTGCTGGGCGAGTGGGCTTAAGTTTGAGGTCAGAGCCCCCCATCCCACACCAGCTGACCCTGGTGGAGACCCTCCAACCCCAGCTAGCTCCAGGTTCTGACTTGGGGTGCAGAACCCCGGATCCAGCATCAGGCTCTGAGCGAGCAGCTGCTGTGTTAGCTGGAAAAGCACTGGGCTCTGACAGAGACCAGTGCTCTCACCTCCTCCCTCTTGGTTTCACACAGGCCTGGGCTCTGAGGGGCCCCTGGAGAGAGGAGCACCACGGAGCTGGTTCCTGGTGCCACTCTGGGCTTCCCAAGTTAAAGAACGTTTACAAGGCCCCAGAAATAGCTCCGATGCCCGCAGGCTCCAGAGCTGTGGGCTAGGGCAGCAGAGAGAGGGAGAAGGGTCCCTGGGACCGGGGCCAGGAAGGGCGGCCTCTGGGGTCCAGGGAGGGGAAGTGCAAGGATGGGAAGTTGGAGGTAAGAGAATGTGGCAGAGGCGTTCCTGGGACTCTGGGTTTTCTCCGTGCATTCAAAACGCACGTGGAGCCCCTGCTCTGTGCGCCTGCCCTGGACGGCGAGGGTCCATCCGTGAGCAGATCAAGTCTTCCTTGCCCTTAGAGAGCTCACACGCTACTTGGGAGACATAAAGAAGCACATGTGCAAATACACACATATGTGCAACAACGTCAGGGAGTGAGACCTGGGAGGAGAAGAGTAACGCCCAGAGTTGTGGGATAGAAAGCTAGGGGAGGGCGATTTCGGCAGGGGGCCCAGGGCGCCCTCGAGGAGGGAGCTGGACACCTTTGCTCTGAGACTGCAGGGAGCGAAGGCGTGAAGGAGGCAGGCGAGCGGGGGAGGGAAGGAAGGGCAAAAGCCCTGAGCTGGGATGCTCACGGCCTGTTCAAGGGGAGAGGGTGCGGGAGAGGGGAGCTTCAGATGGAGGGGTGTTTGCAGATTTGGTGAAGGCAGTTAAGGGGTGAGGTGAGATCAGTAGCTGAGAGCTAGTAGGGAGACCTGGGGAGCCGGGGACGGAGGAGGGATATGGAGAGAAGGAGGTATTCAGTAATGGTCTCGGAGGCTGCAAAAGAGCTTTCTAGAAAAGCATGCTAGGATGGCTGGGCAGTGCTGAGGGTGCCCTGTGGTTTGTGGTCTTGCCTTTAAAGAGCATCAGCCTCCTTGCATGGTTTGTTCTGTTGAGTGGCTAAGATGGGCTGGCCCAGGGCTGCAGGAATGAGACACATTCCTGCCCTCCAACAGCTTACCCCTAGGCCGGGGAATAGGCCATGTCTACGGCCAACTACAAGTCAGACCCGTGGGAGACAGTGCAGGGAGGCGGGCTCAGCAGACGGAGAGAGGCTTTGAAAGAACTCGATGAAGTAGGAGCACTTTGGGGGCGGGCTGACCTCATGAGCCTGGACCCGTGACCAGATGTGGACACAGAGGTGGGAGATGGCACGTGAAGCAGGACTTCATTGAACGGCAGTCACTGCCGTGGGCGTTATTGCGAGGAGGGGCTGGAGCATTGGATCGGGGGCCAAACCTGGTCCAGCGACTCTCCGTAGCGCCCGTGAGCTAAGGGCGATGTTACATTTCTAAATAGTTGGGGGAAACATTAAAAGAAGAAGACTCTTTCATGACATGTGAAAATTTCCTGAAGTTCAACGTTTATCGTCCCTAAATAAAGCTTGATGCGAACACAGCCATGCTCGTTTGCTTCCATACCCGCTGTGGCTGCTTTGGCTCCACGGCCGTGGTTGGTTGTGACAGGGCCGTAGGGCCCAGGAAAGCTCAGCTCTTACCGCGTGGGCCCTCACGCAAAGTTTGCCAACCGCCTATTTAGGGCAGGAAGGGCAGATTGAGTGGGGCCTTCCGAAAGAGCCGCCTGGGGGCTGGCCTGGGTGCCCCATAGGATTTCTGTGTGACCTTGGCGGTGGGGGGGGGGCTTGGGGCTAAGGAGGCCGGGAGCGTTCAGGCGGGGGCCTGGGGGTTGCTGCAGGCGAGTCCGCCCCGTGAGCAGACGCGGCTCCTGCTGTAGCCCAGTTGCTCCTCTTTTGGCAGACGCAGGCCCGGTGCACGGCGGGCTTTAAGAGGAACGCTCTCCAACCAGGGGCTGTGGTGCATTTTGGGGGTGAGGCAGCTCCTGGCCTTGGATCCCTGAGCTCGTCTGGTCTCCTGGGAAGCAAGATGCAGCGGCTTCTTTTCAAGGCTCCAAAGGGAGACAGAATTAGAACCAAAGCAGCGTTGTGGGGAAAAGGCACGGGTCTGCGGAATGGGGGCCCGGCGGCCATGGTCCGCGGGCCCTTCGCCGGGCAGCGGCCTTCCGGTTTTCTCCTGCTCACCATGACTTTCCTCTGCTGTCCTCAAGCCTCTGAGGCCACCCGTGTGCCCCGCTTGGCAGAAGGCCCCAACCCTAAGTTCAAGGGAACCAAACTGCCTGCTGTGAAGTCCCTGGACGTCCCCCCCACATACAACCTGTCTGAATCTCCCAGAATTTCTTCTGCCTGCCCCCAAGGAAGATGCGTCCCTCCCCCCCGTGCTTTGATCTCATCCTTCCTGGGCTCCTGCAGGCCCCCGCTCTGTTGATTACACATTCTTGCATTTCCAGTCTTGTGTCCACTGGCACTTCTCCCTTCCTCCTCTCGTTGGGAAGGTGACTAATATTTAATGAGTTCCTATTATGTGCCGGCAGCCAGCTAGGTGATTTTACATGCTGTTTCATTGGATTCTAACAAAGCCCTGAGGTTATTAGGACTTTCGGTTGCCAGTGAAGGAAACACAGCTCAAACTAGTTTAGAGGAAAGTTACTGGCTCATGTCATTGGGAAGTTCAAGGGTGAACTTCAGACAAGGCCAGAGACCTATTGTTAGATAATGTCCTAAGGAATTTCTCTCTTGATGTCTTGGTTCTATCGCTTCTCGGCCTTTTGGCTAAGATCAAGGGTGTATTTCTTGGTTCTGTTTTCTTCTGTGTTGGTTTTGTTCTCAGACAGCTCTAGACTTCTCTTCTCCCTTTGTAGCGATTCCCAAGGAAAGTCGGCTGCGGCGGAAATCCCTGGGCTGACGGTGGTGGGCTTGGCCTGGGTCAGCTGAGCTTTCCTGAGCTGCTTACTATGGCCAGGCAGTTGCTGTACTCCCACTGGCCAGCCCAGGGTGTCGGCCCACTTGGGGCGAGGGGTGCGTTAACCCCGTCTGGAGTACGTGGACTAGGAGGGAGAAAGCTGTTGGTCCAAGGTCTTTTCCAGTCAATCCTGCTGTCGGACAAATGCCTCTGATTTTACGTAACACAACTGGACTCAGAGGGCACTGCTGTGAACACACACACAAACCATGGTGTTTCACAGAGTGACATCAGTGACCCCAGAATGAATCCCCACTTTGGGATGAGCTGGAGAGACACCCCCAACCAGATATTTCAGTTCTGTGTCCACCTGGACCTTTGCAAGGGAGAGGGACCCTTTGAGCAAGACGGTGAGAGGTGGGAGAATTGGCCTGGAGGAAGCATTTTTCTTCTGGTCTAGGGTGGGGCTGTTTTCTAGAAACTTTAGGGCTGGCTCCATTCATGCACACTTAGGGGAAGAGGGGAAACACACAAACAGACAGACTGTTTCTGGGGTACTTTATCTGGGGCTTCCAGGCCATGACATGGGGAAATAAAGGCTGTGGTCAAGGCTCTGAGTAGGGGGTGCTGGGAGTTAGGGAGGCACAGGGTACACTGGAAGGGGTGGCTGAGGGAGGATGGGACTGTGAACCCAGAAAAGAAAGAGTTTAGACCACGTATGTCTCCACATCATGGTTCTACTATTGATTCTCCCAAGAGGCAGAGCTGGTGACAGAATCTGGCATTAGAGGCTAAAAATAGGCACAGGTTGAATCGGAGGGCAGCTGCCGAACTGAGAGCTGTGCCTCTACGCCACACCCCTCGCCCCACCCAGCTCCTCTGTGCTTCCACTCGGAGCCCCGGAGTCCCCCAGGAAATGGGTGGAATGTTTCTACGTGCGGAATGTCTTGGACTTGGGACCTGTGGGAACCTCCGCAGCTAACCCCCCTCATCTGGTGAAAAACGGGCGTCCTTTGATGCCTCATCATATGTCGCACCCACATCTACCTCTCCAAGAAGGGTCCCAGTTTGGGCCAGTTAACGCCGTCCTAGGCACATCAGTGCCCCTTCCCAGGTTAGGGCTGGCCCAGGAAGCGTGCCTGTGTGCGTGCGCATGCACGTGGCGTGTGTCATTGGCAGCGTGTACTGTGCATTCAGGCAACCCAACTGGTGAGTAAACGAGTGGCTATATTTATCTCCGCCCCCCGGGCCCAGGAGCTCTAGCTCCATGCCAGCAGGGGGAAAAGCAGGCGTGCGGGGAGATGCCTCACAGTATTGTGACAGGTAATTAGGGGACGTGAGATGTTCAGAAAGTACTTTATTAGACAAATGCTGCTTATAAACCCCAGGGTAGGTCGTGTTTGAACAAGATGAGGAGTAGGGTCAAGTTCGTAGACAAGGGCCTCGGTTCGAACGTCTGCTCTGTCCGTTGTAACTGCGTGAGCGTAGGCCAGTGAGCTCTACCGTGTGGGTGGGAGCTTGCTCTACTTCGGGCCGTGTCCCCAGCAGGCCCTACTGCCACTGCCAGGCCTAGAGGGCCAAGGAGAAGTGGGGAGGGCAGACTCCAGGCATCGGGGCCTGCCCGGGAGCTGGGCCTGTGGGAACACTCACTGAGGGTCGGCTCTTGCCTGGGACTGGGACAGCACAGGGGACGGACTTGGACAAATCTCCTCATGCATTGGCTCATTGTCCAGAGAGGAGAGAGACGGTTCTGTGACAACAGCCATTTGAAATGAAAACTGTCGCTGCAGAGAGCTGGAGTCCTCAATGTCCTGTTAGGTCAAGGACAGAATAAAGGTTTGAGACTGAGGCCGCGTGGCCTCGTCACCACCCAACTCTGCGTTGTGTGAAAGCAGCCCGACGACATGTGAACGTGTGTGCCCGTGTTTTGATGAAACTGTTCATGGACACTGAAATTTGAATTTCACATCATTTCCACATGTCCTGACATACTCTTCTTCTTTTGATTTTTTTTTCAAACAAATATGAAACTCATTCCCAGTCTGTGGGCGATGCAAGCTGGTGGATGGCGAGATCCGGGCCGTGGGGTCCAGGGAAGGCCTGGCTGAGTCTGCGAAGGTCTCCCCAGGCTGGGTCCGGGGGCCGGCAGCCTCCTAGGCTGAGGGAGGTGCGGCTGCTGGGCCGGCAGGCAGGGCCTGGGTGCTGGGAGTGATTGGCTTATAGGAGTAGGTGGGCCTGGAGGGAAGGCCTGATGGGACTGGGCGGCCCTCACACGCCATGACACCGAGTTGAGCATCTTCTGCGGGCCTTGGGGCTCCAGTAGAGGTTTCCTCCTGCTTGGGAAGGCTGGGGTGGATGCTTCCAGTCTCTCTCCGATTCGCTTCCCTTTGGGAGTCTTTGAGGGGTGTCCCCATAGGCTGACCTTGGGCACAGAGATCCAGTTGTTTCACTTACCATCCAGATTGCATTCACTCCCGTGACGCATCTTCTCCTGGTCTTGGGCAGTGCAGACCGTGCCCGGTGGGGACGCAGCGGGCAGGCGGTGTGGCCCCGCACCATGTCTCCGGGCTGCAGAGCCTCGGATGCTGGACGGCCGTCTCCGGCCCGGGCCCACCGTCCGCTGTGGGACACTTGCACTTGAGGACTCAGGCGCTCGGGCCCACTCTGCGGCTCAGGGAGAGCGGTCCTCCCTCCCCCATCTACCTCTGCTTCATCCCGCTTCCATCTAATGGTTCGCCACCTTGGCAGGGAGGGTGCTGCTGGGAGCTGGGGACGCCCCTGCTTCCAAGTTCTCTCTCCTGGCGGGAGGGCACTGTGTCTGCTAATAGGTGTTAAATGGGAGCATCAAATTTTAATCAGCTCCTTAATGGAGCCTGGGACCTGGGGGAGCTCTCGGTCCTGCATTATGCTGCTGGCTGAGGCCAAGCTGGACGCAGGGAGCGGGAAGGGAGGACGCGCAGCCGCCATCGCAGCCGGAGCCGCCGGAAGATGAGGCGGCGCTGGCCCAGTCGACGGCCACTTTTGTTTGGGGTGGCACGGCGCAAACGTCCTGTGTCACTACCGAGACTACTCTTGGTGACCCATCCGCCGATGGCTTCCTGCTGGTGGGAAGCAGGTCTGGCAGCAAATGTGAAAATGGGAGACCATGGCATCAGGGGACCCTGGTTCATATCCTGGGGTTGTCGCGCGGAGTAAGTGGCTGGGGACAAGGTCCTCGGTGTGGTATGGCATTGTAATAACGGCCCCCAGTGACGCCCTGGGACCCTTTTCCGATGGGATACTGCCACTCTTCCCATTGTGAGGCAGAGCACATGTCTCCACCTCCTCTGCACTAGCTTGTAGGTTGGCCTCACTTTGGCCCATAGAACGTGGTGGAAATGTCACTAGGAGAGCTCTGGAGCCTCTCCCTTCAGCGAACTTGCAGCTTTCCATTTCCACTCTTTGGGAACGCTGCCCCGAGACCACCACACGAGGAAGCCGGTCCCCGCCAGACGTGTGGGCCAGGTGACCTGCCAGCTGGCTTCAGGGGTGTGGGTGGGAGCAGGTAGCACCTGCAGAAGAACCACCCAGAGTACAGAGCCAGGCTGTGAGAAGCGGAAAGTCATCGCCGTTCCACGGCTCTCAATTTGCACGTGCTGTGTCCCTTAGCAGCAGGTGACCGAGGTGCTTGGCTCCTCGGAGCCAGGGGTTCTCAGGTGCGCACAGGACCGGAGGTGTGCACCTTGCTGCTGGGAGGGGCATCGATGACAGGTGCCAGGACGGTGCCTGGGATGCAGGAAGTGTGCAGCAGGTCGGTGCGACTGGGGATGGGGAGCGAGGCTGTTTGCGGGGGGCCCTGACTGCACCGGGAGGCGATGCACCGGTCGTGGAGGTGGGGTGAGAGCACAGGGATGATGTGCGAGACACTTCTGCGCCCGAGCAGAAGGACTGGATGAATGACGGGCGTGAGTGAGAGCATGAGTCAGGCTGGGGGGCCCGCCAGCCGGGCTGAGTGAGTGAAGCCCGCTGCGGGGAAGGTGGGAGGAGGCGCGGGTCTGAGGCGCAGGCGCAGAGTGCAGCTTCGTGCGATTGGGGTGAGGAGACAGCAGGGAGCTGCGGGTCGGCAGTCAGGGCGCGAGCATGGTGGGTTCTGTGTCTGGTGAGGTCCTCTTCTCGCTGTGTCCAAAAATGGTGCAAAGGACGAGGGACCCCTGGGGGGACCCTTTTACGAGGGCACTCCTGGCATTCCTGGGGCCTCCACCCTCATGACCGAACCACTTCCCAAAGGCCCCGCCTCCTAACGCCATCACCTTGGGGTTAGAATTTCAACATTTGGGGTGGGGGCGTCATGAGCATTCAGACCACGGCAGTGACTCAAGACAGCCCGGTTAAGGACACGGGGCTGGGGCCATGCCGGGTTCTCCAGGGACTGAAGTAGCAGCCCGGGCAGCCATCTCCAGGGCTCGGACCCTCAGGAAGCCCTTTGTTTCGGGAGGCACCGCGAACCGTCAAGTGGGCCTCACCCATGAGTGGGTCCTCCGCTCTGTGGTACTCGGAGGACAGCTGATGGCCAGTCCCCGTCTGTGACGTAAGTCATTAGACAAACCCCGTCTGTAAATCACATCCAGGAGACGCGAATCGTAGAGGCCTTCGAAGGTTAGTGGGTGATTCCGCCCCCCTTCCTTTGGCCTTTTTGGATGGTCCAAAGTGTCCACAGTGAGCACTCAGTACTCTCTTGGCACGTAGTGTTTTTTAAAGGACAAAGCTTACAAACACAAATCAGAAGACGACGCTTTAAGGCTGGAGAGTAAGAGCTTCATTTCTAGGAAAAGGGGTGCCCCAGGTATAGTTCTGCTCTCAGACGCCAGGACCCCTCCAGAGAGTGAAACCCTAGGAAACAGAATGGGGGTGTGTGGCCACTCTCCCTGTGGCGCACGACGGGCCCCACTTTACAGCTCTCCTGACAGAGGGAAGGTGTTGGTGGCCGCTGGGGGGTGTGTGTTGGGGGGTGGGGGTGAAGGAACTAACCCGCTGGTGCAGGCCTGTCGGGAAAGCTGGTGTTTTAGGGACTGAGCTTAGACTTGGTCACACTTGGCCTGAGGTATTGGGAGCTCTTGGGTGGCAGCACAGCGTGCCGGGTGGGCCGGGCTGTAAGGGTGGGCCGGGCTGTAAGGGTGGGCTCCAACCAAGGAGAATGGGAGAGTCCAAGGCACCGCGTCCCGAGGGCGTCCCATGGAGGTCCAAAGCTTCGCTCAGGGAGGCCGGGGAGGCTGGTCGATGTAGAAAGCCGGCCTGGGTCCTGGGCAGGGGTGCGGTGGGGAGAAGGGCCGGGTGAGAAGGAGTCCATGGCCAGCTGAACGGGCCTGGGAGTGGTGCCGAAGCTTCCCGTTCCTTGTCGAGGCCACTCAGGCCCCGGTGCATCCCGGCCCCCGGCTTCGGCCAGCTGGGGCAGGCGGTTCCCATCCCCTGCTTTCTGTTGGGGTGCTGGGGGAGGGCGCCTGGCCGGCATTGCCCGCCCTGCTGCGCTGGGGCCCAGTGTGCCGGCCGCTGGGGCAGGTGGGCAGGTGGGCCGCTGAGAGGAGAGGAGGAAGCAGGCCTGGCGTGCAAACCGTCTCCCGTGCAGATGGGCTGTTCTCTCCCCCTCGCCGGAGAGAGGCTATCTTGGGGCAGGAAGATCCGCTCCTGCCATCGCTCAGAAAGGCCCTTTTAACTTTTTTTAAGAGGAAGAGGCATAACCATGATTTGGGGGAGATAAGTAGTTACAGGGGGTGAAGCGCCTTGTAGAAAGCACATGCTTATGAGAAGGGGTATCAGTGTGATCACCCCACAAGGCCGGGAGCCCGCTCTTGGGCGCCCGTGTGTTCACGCATGTCACGTTCTTGGCCGTAATGACAGCTGAATTGACGTCAGGCTCCTTGTGAGCACTTCGCGCAATCACCTGTGCCAGCCTGGTAATGACCCTCCTGCCCTAGTCCCAGGCGAGGAACCAGAGGCCGAGCTAGCGTGCGAGCAGAGCAGGCGTCTCGTCTGCTCCGGCCGTGTTAGCTGTTACCCTCTAAGCCAGGTCCCCGCGTGCTGCACTCAGTAGGCACTCATGCAATGTCTGCTGCATTAAATTAAACCAGATTGGTGCGATTCCCAAGAAAGCCAGAGATCATAAAGTCCTTGGAACCCAAATCTCCACGGACCTCCCTTTGCGAGTCTCACTCACCAGGAAGGAAGTGAAGTAGGAGGGCGGGCAGGTCTTCCAGAGCGCGTGCGCGGCTGGCGTGGGTCGCGGCCCTCCGAGCCGGCCCCGGCCCGGGCCCCGGAGCCCCGCCGCGCGGTCCTGCCCTCCTGCGGAAGGGAGGAGATGGCGTGCCCACCGTGCCAGACTGCAGCGGGGCAGAGCCAAGGTCGGCGGCCCCCAGCCACTGGAGCCAGGGCGGCGGGGGCAGCCAGGCCGGGCTGGATGCAGCGTCTGTCCGAGTCCCCTTCCCGTCCCTGAATGCAAATCCCGAATTACAAGCCATTCGTGTGACGAGCTGACACTTGAGCTGACACTTGAGCTCCCAACGTTCTCCTATAATTAGCAGAATCTAATGCAATACAGGGAATGGCTCCGTTTTGCACACACATTATCGCAATGCCTTTAAATAAGGTAATTGATTATGCCTCTGCATGAGAAAGTAAAATATTCGATGTAATTAAAACCAGCATTCCCATCCTGGCTCCCTGACAAGTGATCCACGTGTCACTTTATAAACTCTTAAAGTAGTCTCACACCCACATTCCAGTTTTCAAAGTTCGCTGTATAAAAAAAAAAAAAAACACACTTTGGAAAAATTTTATTTTTTCTCCCTACGGTTTCTAGTCTGGAAGACTGAGTGGGAGGTGGCTGCTGACTTCGTGGGTCCGTGTTGCTCCTCAGCTCCCTGACACCGTCGTGGACTCTGTCTTGTGCGTCCCTACCGGGTCTTCGTTAGTGGCTGGGCACGTGGAGGTCCAAGGAAGCGACAGCAGGTCCATGACTGAGCCAGGCTTGGGACTGGGTCATCTGTCCCACAGCCCTAGTGATCAGATTTTCTACCCGAGATCTTTCGCTGGAAGTGGGGGACATGTGGTGGAGGGGACAGAATGTGGGGGGCTGGGATCAGGAAACCTGGACCCGAGTCTCGGCTTTGCAGTCAGCTAACTTCTTTGAGCCTTAGTTTCTGCCCTTACTTCATTGGTTGGTAAGTTAGATGAGACATCTTACTGTGATAGCACCTCGTAGGTGGGCTTCTGGGAGGCCCCGGGGGTCGGGGTGGACATGCCTCGTTTGGTACAGAGAAGTCCCGTATGGCTGTGGACATTTTAGTGGCCTTGAGGTCTAGGGGGCCCTGTTTCCACTCTTGCTCTACAGCCCCCCACTTCTTTTTGGATGATGGAAGATCTTGACCATCAGGGTTTAAGGGCGAAGGGAGTTGTAGAGGTGATCCGGCCCAGTTCCCTTATTTTGTGGAGGCAGAAACTTGGGACCTCCAGATGACTGCGCGATGGCTCTCCTTGAGCTGTCTGTCTCCTCCTTTGCTTTTTCTGGTATAGTCTAACCATGATGACAGTCTCCTTTTTTTTATTTCTGTACACTTGCTGTCCCCTTTCTACAACACCTTACCCTCATTTTGTGACACCACTTCCTAGAAGCCGGCCTGGTCATCTTTCGTCTCCCGGGCTAGGCGTGGTGCCTCCTCGGTGCGATGTGCTGGCCCCTATGGCCTTCAGGTTGTGGCGGATACCCACTGTATTACATCGGCCAGTTTCCTGGTGGGTGACAATGGCACCCCTTCTCCACCCACCACCCCCAGGGCAGAAGTTGTGTGTTTTGCTTGTCACTTGGTACTTGGGGCTGGCACTTAGCTGGGCTTCAGAAAGTGCTCACAGAGGGGAGGAAGGAAGGAAAGAAGGAGGGAAGGGAGGGAGGGCGGGTGGGGCCAGGTACGTCTTTCAGGGAGCTGTGCAGCCTGCAGGGGATACCTCTGAGGAGCTCTCCTCTTTTGGGGTCTCCAAAGGGTCAGGGAGTAGGAAAACCTCTCTGCTGTTGTGTGGGGCCTGTCCCTGCCTTCTGAGCCTTCCTACTCTCACCAGCAGCCCCCGGAAGAGAGAAATGAGCGAGGGGGAGAGTGGAGGAGGGAGTGCTGCTCCAAGACAGGGGAAGAGCACTTACAAAATGTCACTTAGAATCCCTGAAAGAATAAGCTGTAAGAACAACCACATGCTCTGTGCCGGGTGACGCAAGCCAAGGAGAAATGCAATGCAATTAGTCACTGGCTCTGAGGAGGAGGCGGGGCGGGGGCAGGCCGGCAGAGCAGGGGCTGGGGGGGCCGGGGGGCGGGCAGCCTCCCACACAAGCTGCATCAGCAGCCGGCCTTGGGGGGCGGGGGGCGGGGCGTTACTTCTTCCCTCTCAGCCCCCTGTGTTGGCCAGAGTCCTCCTGGTCTCTTTTCTTTTCCTCCTGCCAGGTGGGATGTGCCCCCTTTACCTGCAGTCTCAGTTGTAGGCCTGGGGAGAGGGGCCCAGAGTCTGTGAGGCGGGGAGAGGCCGTGAGACCAGGGCTCATGGGAGTTTAAGGGGGGGAATCTTTGGCTCTCCGCAGTCCTGGCCACTTTGGTCCAGAGGGAAACGTTTGTCCTGTTCAGGGGTGGTGTTCCCTCACTGCCCCCCACCGCCAAGTAATTGTTAAGTATCCACTGCATGCCGGATCCTGCCCTCATGGTGCTCACAGTCACAGGGTGGAGCAGCGAATAGGCAGAGAGGACGTGAGTGATGGGAAACGTGCTGGTGGTTTCCCACGTGGTCCATCCACGACGGAGGGCCCCAGATTGCCCGTGTTGAACCAAGGCCTCGGGGTGAGAGCGGGGGGACCTTGCACTATCGTTAAAGCTGCCTGGTGGAGGGAGGCTGAGGGGATGTGATTTTGTTTGGTAGCTTTGCTATCTACGTAAATTTGTAATTCGTAAGTAGACAATGAAAACAAATCTATAGTTTGTTGGATTCAATTATAGTACTTAAGGTAAATCCAGAGTATAATCTCTTTTAATGTCTTTTCATAGTGTGCGAGTGCCAGTGCTCTCATTTATTTCTTTATGTCGAATCCCCCATGTCTGGGGAATAAAGGATTCTACCGAATATTGTTACAGTGCAGTTTGTCCCAAATTGTGCTCTGTGGGGTGTTAATAGGTGTTCTCACCTAAAAAGCGCTGTGGTGAAAGAAATTTGGGAGCCCCGGCACACCTCACTCTGGGATACTCACAGTATGTGTCACATTTAAAAGGCTCTACTTCACCAGTGTGTATTATCACTTAAAAGTCTGTTGTTTTTTTTAATCTAGTGTTTTCCAAACTTGCTTGACCCTAGAACTCTTTCCTTGTGTACCATCCTGTATTCCAATATTTTTAGGGACATGTGATAGGTACATTTATCTGGTGGATCAGGTGTTTCTTAGAGTCATGATTCTGGTGCAAAAAGGGGTCAAAACCGGAATCCTGGTGCTCCTGACAGAATTCCGCCGTTGCAAAGCTCATTTCAGTCCTGGTGTGCACACTCTGAACCAGCCCAGCCGCACAGGACAGTCCCTGCTTGACATTCTGGAAACGGTCCTCATGCTGTCTAGTTCAGTGATACCGAACACATTTCCCCAGCAGGCAATGCAGGGTCTCAGCAACCTTTGCATTTTGTGGAAGAGAAACATGAGAAAATTGCAGAGCTACAGGAAGGCTCAAAGCACTTGATTTGTGTTTTGAGTAGGCTCATCTTGGCTTGCACACGTCTTAATCTGAGTGGGGCGAGTATTATTCACAGTGTGGGTGTGGCAGCCGAGGAGGATGGTGACAGAAGTCCCAGCTTCCCATTTTTCTTACTTGGTTGTACATTCTGTGCATCAGAGTGGCATAGGGCGTTCCAATGTCCTTCTCGGAGCTCAAGCTGGGAAAACCCCATGGCTGGGGCATCCCTTAAATGCTAGTCATCACACGAGAATTCTAGAGGTTCTGTGTGTATGTGTGTCCGGGTAGCAGGGTGAGTTAGAAAACATTATAACATTTCCTGGGTGTTAGGAATCTAAAATCAAAGGACAGAACTCAGAAACCTTCTGTGGGAATGGTCATATTGCTGGACACTTGCACTCTCACTCTTGAAGACTAGTTGTGCAAGGTCGGAGTTTGCAACTCTCAGCCTCAGACTACTCTGTGGGAACCCCAGGAAGTCAGCTGACTGTGGCTTCTGGTCGTGGATGCTCTTTAAGTGCGTTATGCCTGATGCTTTTAGGGTCTCCCTTAAATTCACAAAAGTGATAGGTGTTAGTCCTGGGATATGGCTATAGCCAGCTGGCCCCAGACGACCAACCTGATGGTCAACAGCTCCAATTTTCTAAACGCATTTTTAAGGTTACATCTCTGACTTTCAAGTGAACCGATGCAGTGAATGAATCCGGAGGAACGGCCCTCGTATGGGTTTCATTCGGTGGAGAGCATGTTGGAAATCTGCTGATAGCTGAACAGTCCTTGGGCTATTCCATGGGCATGCGCGCCTTGGGACATGGATTCCCAGGGGTGTGATCCAATTTCATCTCAAGAGGCTTTTGTGTTGCTGTTACAATAATCATCATTAGTATTATTACCAATCCTAAATATAATTTGTAAAGCGGTATTCATTAGGACTCTTGGTGGCAACTGATAGCAACTCAATTCAAGCTGGCTTAGCACGATGAGCCAGTATTGGCTCGTGAAGCTCACAGGAACAGAGGTGGAGCTGGGTGCAGTCACTCAATCTAAATAGCGTCTGCCCTCCGTTCCTCCCCCTCTCCCCCTGCTTTAATTTTCCTACATAGCACTTCTGGTATACCCGGCATTACGTTATGTGTCTACTGGGGATGTGTTCCTTGCCTGCGAGTCTTGCTGGCATGCAAGTTGCGGGAATGTAGGGTTTTTGTTTGGTTCATCAGCAAAGGCCACGCCTCCAAAAATGGACGTGGACTAGAAGGAAGTAGTAAGTAGTTGTTGAATAAAAGATTGAATGAATGAACAAATGAATTCATGCAGGTAATCAAATGACATCGTCGGAAATTTGTCTTCAACACCTTCCATCTGTTTCTCTTTGGAATGCTTCTTTCTTGTGGGGACAAGACGGGTTGCAGCAGAAAGAGACCTTTCTCTCAGTAGCACCAGTGAAAGACTCAGTGTCAGTGTAGGTCCTCTGACTACCTCTCAGCCGGTGAGCACCGACAGCGGGAGGACTGGCTCAGCCAACCCCAGAGTCCCAGGGTCACAAGATGTGGGCTGGGCAGACCGAGCAAGAAACTTGGATAAAATAATAGAGTTTATTGGCTCTTGAGCCATTTTCCTGCTCAAACCCACTCCCACCTCTTTGGAGTGACTTTCTCTCAATAAACTATCTCTTTGTTTCATTTCTAAAAAAAATAATAGAGTTTATTAGTTGATCTCAGTTGCATGTTACTACCTGATGCTCACAAAACCTAGTGAGGAAAGTCACATGGATATTATCACCCCCACTTTGCAGATGAGGGAGTTGGGGCTCGGGGAGGGGATGCCTCCTTAGGCAATTGGGAAGTGCTGGAGTGCCGTCTTGAAGTCGGGTCTTCATGGGTGTCACCAGCGTCCTTTCTGCTGTGTCGAAGCACCGGCAAGAGAATGTCTCAGGGTGAAGGAAGATGGCACGTGGCTTGTCTCTGCAGAAAGGGCTGAAAAAGTGGGAAAAGGAAGAGATTCGCTGAATCCTTCAAGGATTGTTGCTTCTCTGGCCGGGTGACTTTATTTTCCTCCATGGAACCCGCTGGTGGGAAACGACCAATAATAGCTAACGGGTTTTGCCGGGCGCTTGGCAGCCAGGACTCAAGATGGTGTGAGGAGGGGGCGGCAGTGACAGCAAAGTCTCTGAGTCCGAGGACCTGAAGCTGGAAGAAATAATGGCATCATATGTGAGCAATTCACAGGAGGCACAGAGGTTCATCTTCCGGCCAGCTTTGCACGCAGGTGTGCAATACCACTTGTAAGAAGTGGCAGGGGTCTCAGGGAGCACCGGGACCTTCAGCTCCTGACCACGACGTCCATCGGTCCGGTTCGGTCTGGTCCTCATGCCTGTTCGAGCATGTATAGGGTTTACTGGTTTATTGTATAGTTTTAACTAGGAAACACTGATCTGGTGGTTTCACGGTTGAAGAACTGGGCTGCAAAAAGTAAATAATTCATTCGAGATTGTGTGGTGGGAAGCAGAGAAACTATACCTTGAACCAAGACTTAAAAAAAAAAAAAAGAGATAAAACTTCCAGCTGTTTCTAGCAAGCCAGGGCTTACTCAACCCTGGCTGGTTCCCACCCCAGGTGTGCTGACGGAATTGGTCGGAGGTGTGATGGAAGTATCTGGACTTTCAGAATCTCCCTGGGGGACTCTGATGGGAGCCAGGGTTGGGGACCTGAGTTCTACCCCGCTGCCACGCCCTGGGGCAAGATACAAGGCTGTTGCTTGGTCCAGGAGAGGGTGGAGGAACTCAGCATAGAAGCACGTTGGAGAACATTTGAGAAGAAGATAGATGAAAGGAAGAGGTCTAACGTCTTCTAAGAGGTGTCTGAGCCGATGGAGGAAGTCTGTATCGGCTTCTTGATGCAGACTGCACCGGGGACAAGGCCACTGCCAGCCCACAGTGTGTCTGTGTCATTTAGATCATCTCCTCTTGGGAGACTCAGCATTGCAGGCACCCAGGTTGGCACGGGGTCCCCTTGAGAATTTATGAAGGACCCCGTCTGCCCTAGAGATAGAGCCCGGCACCAGGCACGTGGCCCAGTGAGCAGAACAGGACTGGGTTTAGTCTCCCCTTGGCCTGTTGCATGGGGGCCTTGTGAGGTGAACAGGCTGCCAGAGAATTGGGGCAGCCTGGGACGGGGAGGTGCCACCAACTAGAAAGTCACTGAACCGCAGGCTGATGGCTAACACGGTGTGGACTTGCTCACTGTTAGTCATGTGTGGGTGGGCTGGGAGGAGCGTGGGGTCCTCCTGCTTTAGTGCTTGACCTGAGAAGGAGAAACGGGATGCTGAAGAAGTGACTAGCATCTCTGGGATGTCCCCGTGCTGTCTGCAGGCGCATGCGGCTGGGCGTGATCAGACACACGCCTTACACCTTCAGAAGGTGGCCCGAGCAGGAGTGAGGATGGCCAACCCACAGCACACGGCTTGGGAAACCAAGGTGGCTCAAGGGAATTGGAAGCATGTCAAAAATGGAACTCTTCAATATTTTTCATGTTACAAAAGCAATCCAAAGTAATTGCAGAAAATGTAGAAAATAGGAATGAGCCAAAAGAAGCCATTTGAAATTTTACCACTCAGAAATAACCACTAACAGTTTTTTTTTGTTTATCCTATCGGTCTCTTTGCTCTGCTTATAGATACATTTCTACATGCTGCAAAAACAGGATCATGTGTACGGGCTGTCTTGGGATCTGCTTTTCAACTGAACGATATTTCACAAACAGTCTCCATGTCATGAGCTATCCCCCTACCTTGTTATTTTAATGGTTGCATGGCAACCCACTTAATGCTTCTGTCATAATTGATTTAATCAGCCCTCTTACGGGATTTACATGGCCTCCCACTTTTGCGTTGTACCTCTTGCCACCTCCCTGCAGAAACACGTAGACACGTGGAGATCAGGGTCGGACACACCTTGCCGATGGCTCCACAGGAAGGCTGCGCCGACTTCTGCTCGCACCGGCCGTGGGTGAGAATGGGGGTGTCCCGGAAGCCCCTCCAGCGAGGTCAGAGCCGGAGCTCCGATTTCGCAGTGTGTCAGCTCTCAGCGACGTGGAATGGGGTGCCCTTCCTGGGGTGGCAGGGCGAAGGCCGAGGCCTTGACCCTGGTTCCAGACGTGTGTTCTCACACGGCAACGTTTCAGAAAGACGTGGTCCCCCCAGTGCTGAACATACGGGGCGCGGACGTACCCGAGTCCGTGTTGCCTCCCCTCCCCTCATCACGGGGCCGGGGGCGGGTTCGTCTCGGCACGGTGGGCATGGGGGTCCCCTCACACGCGCGGGGGTGCTCTGCCTGCCCGTGGGCACAGTGGGCGGGACGGGGCAGGGGGCGGGGCGGGCCTGGGAGGGACCGAGACGCCCCCTCCCTGCCTGCCAGTGCCGGGGGGCCTCGGACACGCTGCCCAGCGAAGGGGAGACGGCAGGAGAAGAGTAAAGGGGGCACCACCCAAGGACAAATGTCGGTACATCTTTTCGCGCTTCTGTGCGTGTGAGCGTGTCTGTGTTGTTGTTTTAAATACAGGTGCGGTCTCCCTGTCTACATCGTCTTTCTGTTCTTTTGTCACTTTAGGACCATGTGCGCTCCCGTGATCTTGATAAACAGTCTTCGATTACGTGATTTTCAGTTATGTGAATGGGGCCCCATTCGCAGTTCCATATTAGTAATTAGACGATTGTTTCCGTTTTGCAGGTGAGGAGCTGAGACCCACAGGAGGGACACGATTTACGCAATGTGACCGGACGGGTGACAGGTACCACCACCATTTCATCTCTCATCTGTTTGTTCATTCAACGAAGTTAGAGCACCTGCTGCCGGAGGAAATGCTCTAAGGCGTTTGGGAGGCAGAAACGAGGCTCCCGCTCAGGGGTTTGTACGTGTGTAGTGGGCGGCACAGCGCACGGCAGCTGGGGGAGCGGAGTTCCTGGGTTCTGTCAGAGCGCAGAGCAGGGGTGCCGGCCCGGTGGGGCCTCGGGGAGTGCTCACTGGGGACGTAGTGTCGAAGCTCGGTGGCACAGGAAGAACGGGAGTTTGGGGGCTCACGGACTTGGCTGTGCCCCTGGTCCCCGTCCTAGGCCCACTGCCCTCGCTGCCAGGACCCGAAGCAGCTCTAGCCCACCCGCCGTTGCCCATGTCTGCTCATCGGGACAAGCGCGGCGTGACCCAGCGCTCGGAGGGCTGCCCCCGCTCTTACACGCGACAGCGGTTTGTTTTCATGGGGAACACCCAGCACAAAGCCTGCCGTGGAGTTAGTAGTTCACTGATTGCAAACACGAGGCCATTCTAGAAACTATCACGACGGTATTTGTGCATAAGTCTTGCTTTCCATTTTTAAATTTTTTCTTATATTTTTAGTTGCAGAAGTAATGCATGCTTGTTTTAACAAACAAAAATATCAAATTACATTTAAATTTTAAATTAGTTGACAGGAGCTTGGCTTTTGTATCTCCCGGGGAACTCTCTGGTGGCGAAATGAGGCTCAGCTATGGCTCAGTCTCTGTTACGTGCTTGGCCCCGGGCCTGGCAGGCGGGGACTCCCGGGTCGCCGTAACTGCTGTTGTCACCGTCACCTCCAGCCTCACCCCCAGGCGGACCCGGGGGCTGCGTCCTTGCTTGCTCTGCCCGGGTGATGCTCTTCGGGCCCTTCCACGTGGGCCTTCCAGGGTCCACCCTTTGCACCACCCTGTGGCTGCAGC